>CAVNYN010228321.1:0-11723 GCA_963692815.1 Nyctanthes arbor-tristis | reverse complement strand
ACGCTCTTCCGATCTTTTCTTGCTTTACTTGGAAGGGTTGAGTAAAGAAATATTTCTTAAATGTTTTTCTGTGAGATGATGACACGTTTAATTCGAGCCAATGGGCATGAGGATGAGTCAAATCGTGTTTCTTGATATGTAATGTAAAAGCTGCTTTTAGAAGATCGGAAGAGCACATGCTGCAATTAGGTCCAAATGACTTGACCGTGCAGGGAATTTCTGACCTATCGAATAATATTTAACGTTTACAATGGTGGCTAGATTTTATTAAGATTCTTTAACATCATCGATCAATTATTTTAGTTTACTTTATCGTGTCACACTATGGATATGTCTTGGTTCTTCTTCTACTTTCATATTAAGATTATGATAAGATTATAGAACAATATAGTTATCTCCCTTTAGTATATGGTCTTGTTTTTGAAGTTTTATAATTGTATTAGATAGAATGAATTTTCAAATCTTGTCTACTAGAACTATTGAATGTTAAAAACTACTCAAAATTAGAAAGAACCCTCAAATGTGTGCTCAACTGTAAAATGGCTAGATGCATTAAGGAATTTAGTGTATATTTGCCAATCATTCAATTATAACTGAATTTAGAAATTTATTCATATATAGTGGTTGCACCAAATTTATATAATAAATTTTTAAACATTATTGTTTTTAAATCATCAATTAAAAATTACTTGAATAATCAATTATTAAAAAAAAGCATCTTGGACCGTTTGTTGCTGGCATCTTATCGTGTTTTGAGCCTTGTCATGTCAGTCACAAAGTATCTACTTGAAGTGACTTGAAATGGTATTTGGGTCTATGCAAAAAATTACAGGCTTTGTTTGGTAATTATTTATAAATGAGTGAATTTATAAATGAATTTAAATTTTAAATTTTGTATATGTGTTGAGATTTGATTATGTCATGTGGAGGTAATGATTAAAATAATGTAAGAGTTCAGATCAAATCAAATATGTGATTAAATGTGGTGCTGTCATGTGTCTAAAAGTTAAAATTTAAATTGGTTGATAAATTCGAGATATTTATAAATAGTTACCAAATATAGTGATAAATTACTAAGTAAGGATGAAAACGCTTTCACTAGGAGTTGTATAGTGGTTTTATAACATTTTTAAAGATGTCGTTATTACATTTAGGTAACATGCAACACATGATACGAGGAGCACCTCCCAAATTGCTAGAAAATTTTTGAGGTTTTATTTAGTGTAACTTTCCAACATGCATTAACCTTAACATTATAACATTACATTACAATTCTAAAAAGTAGTTACCCGGAAATTAAAATGTCCACAAGTCGATTAGCAAATGTCTTCCTTCTTATCATCAATTTATCATTATCTTTTTTCCTTTTTTCCAAATTACTCGCCAATTTCTAAGATTCAAGTTGATAATAGTATTATTTCAAAAAATAAAAATAAAAGTTGATAATAGTAGGGATGGAGCCCATCTTGGAAAATTTGAAAGTACATTAGAAAGGTTAAAACATACCATAACATTATCTATATATATAATTGCATAATTGTCTAGCGCAATTGTGAAATTATCTGACACAATTTGCTGATTTTTCCTACCTAAAGCTTTGCCATACAACATCGGTTGTCACTTTTCATTAAAAAATCATTACAAATTTAATCATAAAAGATTAAACTCATGACTTACATATCAAGAAATAACTTTTAAACCATTGTACCAACTTTTTTATTTGTTAACAATTTTGTTTTATGAAATTGGATTTATGAAAGAAATAAACAATCAATTTAGGGGTTGTTTGATACTCTTTATCATTTCTCTTTATAATCCCACCTACCACTGATTTGACTATTGATTTGACTACTTTTCATCTATAATCACAAATTTCAAACTTATATTAAATCTACACCACTCATTTCACCTCTTTATAATTTCTCTTTATAATTCAATTTGGATAAATAGCTTCAAACAACCCCTTAATTAAAGATGTAGATTTCATATGAAAAGTAGATCTGAATTTGAGTACGCTATGACACCATATGATCTACCATGTGGACATGCACGCCACATGGTCCATATAGTGCCATAGCGTACTATACGTCGGGCGCTAAATCAATTTCACAGACAATTTTGCTCATATTCACGAGTCACAACATATATCATTGCGTTAATTTAAATGAATATATGATATATTGCCTAACGAAGACATAGAAATGCTTTAACCATTATGTTTACTTAAAAACTAAGAAAATACTCGCTTTTAAATATAAAATTTTTGAGCGTTTTGAAGTCGAAAACAAAATACATTACCAATCCAGTCAGATAAACATGAATGTAAATATTTCTCTTTTTCTTATATTTAAATATTAATTAACTTCCTCTAATGTAGATTATCTCTAATAGAAAAGAAGAATACAAGTTTGTAGTGCTATCTTCAAGTTCATGTTCTCGAGACTCAAGAATTCCTATAAAAATCATGCTTTGTTTTTTTGCCAAGAGTTTCAAAATAAATAAATTTTGGTGTGCAAAATCTTTATCACTTCCATTATTATCTAGATTAAATATTTAAGAGATTAGGGAGACATTTGAAAAATAGTTAGTGGTGTAATTATAAAAAATTATTTTTCAATTATAGTGTGTTTATAATGTACTGTGAGGAAGAAAAAATGTAATGGTAATATAATTGTTCATATTTGATTTGGTAACCGAGTTAGCAATGCCTCACCCGTTAAACCAGAAACTTATTAGCCCAGTACAGTTATCTGGTCAATGATCGAGTCAATATTAAAAGTTATGGTTGAGTTCATTTGTACACTACAACGAATCTATTGATTACAAGGAATTGTTATCAAAGATAACATCCTAAATCAAAACCTAAACAAGGCCAGCTAGGCTGTCACTTTTCATAAAAATATTGTTACAAAGCTAATGGTGAATGATTGAGCTCATGACCTATATGTTAAAAAGCAGCTTTTGAACTATTATGCCAACTCTTTTTTTTTAACAATTTTCATTTATATATCACTATTTTCGCATGTTTTCATTCAAAAAAAATATTATCATTAACCACAAATACTTGAATTGGCAATCAAGTTAGTAATGATCCACAAATTGAAGTAGAAACCCATTAACCCAATACAGTCACCGAGTGAATGACTGAGTCGATATTGAAACCTACAGCTGAGTTCATGTTTACGTCATAGCGAATCTATCACTTATAAGAAATTGCAATTAAAAATAATTTTCTAAATCAAACAAATTTGAATTACTTCTTCAAATCAAAGGTTATTCCTAGATACTAGCCTCCAAAATTCTCTACTATATGAAATAAGTTGTGTCTTTAATTAAAAATAATAGTTTTAATTATTGATAAAAATGTGAATCAAACAATTCGACTCATACAAATATTAATTGTATTTAAAGACATTTTTGAAATTTGTATTAGTTGAAATAAGTCACATATTTTAATACTCAAATGAAGTTTTTGACTTGAGGTATTATATATGAGGAGTTGATTTTGTAATGGAGACTCATAATGTTAAATTTTATTAAGTATCAAATTTTAATCTCAATTTTCTTTATTCAGTGCACACATTACCAATGAAATATCTTTTAATTGCTAGATCGTAATTGTATATGTGAAACATCTATATGTATTTATTATTCAAATGAAGTCTCATAAATACAATCTACTGTCTTAATTTTCTTTACATTAACATATATGTAATGTGAGTTTCGATACATGAGTTGATGCGTACTCTTGGAAACAATTAAAATCTCAGACGTGTGCTCTTCCGATTTGATACTGTTAGCCATCATAAGGTATACATAATTGCATATAGGTCGTGTATTTTAGTTTTTTTTGTGACATTAACTCTAACAAACACAATTGTACTATATTTTATGTATGAAATTTCTTTAGAACTCTTGCACGGGTGGAAATCTAGTCAAAGTGTTTAAGATGGTCTTATTCTATAAAGGATATAAAACCATATGTATAGCTTCATATGGTGTCATACCGACATGTGATGTATATCGATGTGCACCACATGATTGTGATTTTCTATGTAGCGTGTCTTGATATACGTCACATAGTCATATGTGGTATTAGATCATAGCTAAGTCTTATTCTAATTCTTTGATTTGACGAAACTTTAAAGTTGACTCAAAATGCATTACATGTGTCCAAATCTAGAAGAGAAAAATGAAAATGGGACTCCGTCGAGAAGAGGAAAGGAAAATGGAGGCCCAAATCCAGCCACGATGCCTCTGAAAGATGAGCCCAAAAGCTTTGTACAATATTTTACACTACCAACAACTGGGGGAATGTTAAAATAAAAACAAGTACGTTGATATAAAGAAATAGAGTAAGATAGTGTGTGTATGTGTATATATACACATCATATAGTCAATGTTAAAAGAAGTAATACAGATTTGTACTGAGTTTTCCATGTCAATGAAAGCCGGCCCTATTCTTTTAGCATTCCACCTTACTTTTGTATCAAACAATAGTCCCCTTTTCTGCTTCTCAATTCTTTGAATAATGGATAGGAAGTTGCTGTTGTCCCCATGTGCCAAAAAATCATTGCACACCCCTGCTTTACATTGAGACGTGCAATTCAATATTCAGTCGGGTGGTAAATTCAACCAACGGTGGTTGTGAACAAAAAATTGGTGGGAAAAAGGAGATGGGAAACACCAAAGCACCTATCTCTGATGTCCCACCGTTTTGCTTTAAGTTTTAACTCAAAAAATCTGGTATAGGATCAGGAAAATTAATCTAAGTAACCATATTGATTTACAAGCATGCAAACGTGTAAAACATGTACAGATTCTTATCTTCAACTTAAATTGTAATTAGTTCCAAATTGTATCAGCTATCAGTGAGTCGTGTCAAAAGCTATAATCTTGAACTATACTTCCATTGTAAGCGTATGGTTTTCACTGTTTCTCATATTATTAATATTAACAAGCTGTAAGCCTACATATTAATGTATATCATGCATGGTAATAGAATCAACAAATGTCAAATGCGGCGGCCAAGATTCATCCCAATTACCAAATTAAGCCCACGCGAATTCATGATCTCTCCAGTACTGATGGATCAATTATCGTGGTGCTGGTGTCATTGCCATGAGCCTCTCCTCCTCGGTAAGTGCATGGCGAAAGTGGCAGCGGTGGCCATATGGACAGAGATCTCCTGCCAGAACCATACGGCAAACTTCAGTCTTGTAGCGAGGATGCCTTATCACTGGACGCAGCTCCCTGATTCCATGAGCAAACTGGCAGTTGTCCGCGTAAGGACATGTACCAGTCTCCTGCCACTTATTGCACAGCTCTGTTTTGAACATCCCTTGGTTGTACACATCAAATTCCAGTGCTTCATCTTCCCTTTTGCTCCCGGGTACATACACTCGTTGCTGCTGCCCACCACACATAAAAAATAATTAGATACCACGTAAGGACAAGAAATGGCGAATTCCAGATAAGAAAAAAGGGCTAGAAATTATTTAGAGTCAAGATCATAATGAAGCAAAATTAGGGAGAATAATAATAATCATAATTATTGCATTGTCTGATAAAGTTATAAGTAACATTGAATTGCTGGCTAGGAATTAATATTGAGAGTTTGTGGACTAGACTCTTCACCCAAATGTTAGTCATTTCAAACTTTTAGGGAGAAGGCAGAATTAGACACCAACAATTTTCCATATTACACTAGTTAAAATTAAAATTACACTAGATTCGTCAATGAGTTTTGTGTTGATTTACCGAGGCAAACTTTGAGCGAATGGAACAAACAAGCAACGCACAACTGAATCAATTAAACAATAAAGGCGGCTAGGATCACTGCTTTGGGCAATGAAAAAGTACTGGTATTGATCGGACTTAGAGAAATTAGAATTGGAAAGTCAGTATATTTTGGAAAAACATTCACGTTGAAGTTCTACAATTGGAGATCGAGCTGACTTACTGATTCAAGATCAGATTCACCAGCGGCTTGTTGGCGAGTCAGATCGCGATCACCACCAGATCGAGCCTTCACATAACCGCTGGAACGCACCGAGATACTTTTTGGAAGGGTGACCCTTTCAGGAGTCCTCCGCAAGCGGTTCCGAGGCTGAGAAGGGGTCTCCTGAGTAACTTGTGCAGGAAACGACACAGTGGAGGGAGGGACAATGCTCAGGCTATTGAAATCGGAGAGAAGGCAATTCTGGTTAATGAGACGAGTGAGGCGGCGGGTGAGATCAGCGTTTGACAGGCGGAGCGAGTCATTCTCGCAGCGGAGGGAATCAAGTTCATTGATACACTGGTGAAGGCGAGCAAGGCAGACGGTGTGGCGATTATACAGCTGCTGGTATTCAAGGATGCGGCTAGCCTCGTGGAGGCTCCGGCCAGTGGAGGCGAAATCACCACTGTCTAACGAGGCGGTTTCAGATGGGGAATTTGACGAGTAACTCTGCGGGAAAAGCGAGGAGTAGCGATAGGGAGCAGGATTCAGGTGATTCGGAGGCGAATGACATAGAAATGGATTGGTGTTACTAAAGCGTTGAGGTGACCCACCGGCTCCGGCGGAGGTGGAGCTGGTGCTGAGTCCATCCTTGGGAGACACATTCTCCTGCATTTTACTGTAATTAACAGAAAAAAGTAACGAATTAAGAAAATTCGACTATTGAATTCAATTGAATTGAAGAAGAATTCATTTACAGGAATCACCTGAAGCTGGGAGAGTTGACATTTCCAAGTGTTTCCATTGAAAGACGGAGGGAAGATTTGATTCAGAATAACAGGCGGGGAAATATAAAGGATGCGAAATAATAATCGTATCTCGGAGTACTGTTGACTAAAGTATGGAGCCCTCGTCACCGTTGGATCTGAAGGCTACTTTGATTGAAATGCTTGGATTAGAAGCGCTTCAAATTTTTTGGCGGGACATGTTAACAGAAGAGGAGAAAAATGGAAATCCGATTTAAAACCGGTATGAGAAAACGTTGGACGCCCGGGGAAACTCACCTACCTACTGTGCCAACTATGCGGTTAGTTAAAGTTGTTTTGTCCCCCCAAAGTTGTTGGCTATCAAAAACGGTCAATTTCTCCAACGGGTTCGACAATGATTTAAGTCGAACGGTATTCTCACTCAATCAATATAGAGTTACATTTTATAACTGTATGTATGAGTTCTTTAGAATTTTGCTATTCTCACCTCACGAGATGGTAACGAATTATCGTGTTATTCCTCCAAGTAGAAAATGTCATTTCCAAAGTTTTAATTAACAACCAACAAAAATAAATAAAAAAAACAGTATGTAATATGATCATCGAGCTATATACAAAAAAATCAACAACTAAAACCCATATATAATAACAAATTTGAAAACTTTTCTTTTCCACTAAAACATAATTATTTGAATTATTTTTTGGTCGATGTATGTAATTTTTAAAATATTAAAGAAAAACCGAGATATGGATGTACAAAAACACATGAGGACGATAAGGCGGACCAATTAAAGTTGGTTATGTATCAAATAATAACGTGGGATACAAGAATCGTAAGGTGAAGGGCGGTAGTGTGGAGCTGAAGGAGGGGGTTTTAGCATTAGGTGAATTAAGAAATACTTATCTAATTATTATCTTATAGAACCAAACTGCTACTTCTCTAATTATTATCTTACAGAACCAAACTATCTAACCATATTATCATTTTATTATTATTATTATATTATTATTTAATATGAAGTTGCTTCTTCATGACACTGTTAACTAATTTTATGTTGCAACATCAAATCTTATTCACATGGTACTACGTAAAATCTACAAGCTTGCATTATATACTTTCATAACAGATTTTAATGCCTGAGAATTTTGTAAGGCGATGTGGGGAAGGTTTTAAGGTACTGCAGATAATTTGTCAAAAAATAGCCATTTCCAAGATAGTTGGAATTAAATAACATTTTTGTAATTTTGAAACCATAATGTGCTTATTTATCAAAATTGAAAAGTGCTACTTTTGCACTTTTTGAATTCTGAAAATTGATGTTTTTGTAGTACACTGAGGTTTTTAATATCTCATTTTTGCAATATTTCAAAGTGTCATTTTTGCAATTTCTAGAGTTATAAACTGCCATTTTTGTGAGAAGATCTTCAGTGCTCCAGAAGCACCGAACTCTGTGCTCTAGACCAATCAAGAACTCACATGTGGGTTTTGAAACCTCAATTTGTTATTTTATTTGGACCTTAACACCCTTATATATTTTCTTAATTGGTGAAGAGTACTGAGTACTTAGAGCTCCTAGAGTACTGAAGTTTTTTTCCATTTTTGCTATTAACTCGTTCTAAAAATAGCAGTTTTTGAAGTTTGAAAGTTGTGAACTTTCCATTTATGATAAGGGTTAATTTCACAAACAGACTCCACCCCTTAAGTTAAAAATCAGTTGAGTCTCCAACTTTGTTTTCACACTCCTGGGTCTCCAACCTTTTATAAATTCGCACAATAAATCTTTTTTGCCACTACTCCCCCAATTTTTTTAGAAAATGACCATTATACTTATTTAACTTTTTAATTTTAAAAACAAAATATGTAAAAATAATTACAAGAAAGGACCCACCCCGAGTTCACGGTGGCAGGTTATCCCGCCAGCCGACTTACAATGACAGCCCCCATGTGGGTAGGGCCACCCACATATTGGACAGCCCTCCATGTCAGCTATCCCGCCACCAAGCTAGCAGGAGATCATTTTCAGACCCACCCCACCATTCCTCTCCCATCCCATCACATCCCATCCCATCGTAGCCCAACCCAACCTAAGAACGGAAGCCATTTTTGGTAGAAAAATGAGGGGGATTCACCTCCCCATTTATACTGCGAGGCAGCATAAAATGTTGCCAAAAATGGCAGCAAAAAGAAAATTGTAGGAAAATGTTACCGAAAATGGCTGCTATTTCGGGTAGAAAAAAGGGAAGGCTTCACCCTCCTCCCAAATGCTGCCTAGGGATTTACCCGCCTTTTAGCCGCTGAAAATGGAAGCATTTCGGTGACCCTTTTCGATGGCCGTTCTTAGGATGTGAGGGGGAATCGGAGGGGGAGTGTGGGTAGGAGGAGTATGGCTGTTTTCTATTTTTTAAATTATTTTTAAATATTTTATTTTTAAAATTAAAAAGTTAAAAGGGTATAATGATTATTTTTTAAAAAATTGGTGGAATAGTGGCAAAAACAACCTATCGTGCCAATTATAAAAGGTTGGGGATCCGGGAGAGTGAAAAGAAAGGTTGAAGATCCAACCGATTTTTAACTCAAAGGTTAGGGACCTTTTGTGAAATTAACCCTTATGATAATTGTGAAATTTTAAAGTTGCAAAATGTCGTTTTTCTAATTCTAAACATTCACAAAAAGATAGTCTCCCATTTTTCAACAATTAAAAATTAGTTTGGGTGGTCATGGGTTTAGGTTTTATAGTTCTTCTTCGTGGGGGAAGTAGTGACGGTTTAACGGTATTGTAGACTATTTGTCAAAAAAAAAAGCCATTTCGAGGCTATTTGCAAGAAAATGTTATTTTCGCAATTTCAGAATCATAATGTGCTGTTTTCGCAGTTTTTCAAAGTTGAAATGTGCTACTTTTGCGATTTTTTATTTTGCAAACTGCTATTTTTCTAATTTTTCAACTTTTTGGTCATTTTTAAAAAAATTTCATAGTTTCATTTTCATAAAATTATAAATCGTCATTTTTGTCGTTTACTCATTTTCAGAAAGTAATTTTTGTACTTTCAACGTTACAAACTACCATATATGATATGACAATTTCAAAATTTTAAAGCTACAACTTCCCATTTTGCCACTTAAACTTCCCTAAGAAAAATTTTTAAAAACTTCCCATCTATGTAGCTTACATAAATACATGCCATGTATATTCCAAATCAAAGTCATGTGTGTTCTAATCTATATGACATATATTTATACATGCCACATAGATTAGAAGTTTTTTAACAAAGTTTTCGAACAATTTTTGAAAGGAACTCACTTTCTTCAATTGGCATATTTTTCTCATTTTTCAATAGCTGAAGTTAGTTATGGGTTGATAACCTCTTTTTGCGTGCGGATTTGGGGAAGGTTTAAGGGTGCTCAAAACAATTTGTCAAAAGATATCCATTTCCATCATACTTGGAATAAAAATTCCTTTTTCATAATAATTTCAAAACCATAATGCCCTATTTTTGAAATTTTTAGAAAAGTGCAGCCCTTTTTTGCAATATTTCTAATGGTCATTTTCGCAATTTCTAAAGTTATAAAATGCCATTTTTGTTATTTACGCATTCTAAAAATAGCAATTTATGTAGTTCATCAGTTGCGAACTTTCCATTTATGACAATTACGAAATTTTAAAATTGCAAAATATCATTTTCGTGTTTAAACATTCACAGAAAGACTGATTTTCCCATTTATTTCATTAATTAAAAATTAGTTCAGAGTGGTATGGGTTTGTGTCGTATACCTTTGTGAGAGGATGCAATGACTTTCGAGGGTATTGTAGACAATTTGTCAAAAATAGCCATGCATTTTGAGGTTATTTGCAAGAAATTGCTATTTTCACAATTTAAAATCATAAGTTGCTATTTTTGCGATTTTTCAAAGTTAAAGAGTGCTTTTTCACAATTTCAAAATCATAAAATGCTATTTTTGTAATTTCATAGTAAAAAAATTGCTACTTTTGCAAATTGCTTTTTTGTAATTTTTTGAAGTTTGTATGTCATTTTTGCAATTTGTTAGAAAACGGCATTTTTGAGATTTTGAAAGTTATAAATTGTCATTTTTGTGGATTACTCATTCTAATAATAAAAAAATAATTCTTGTAATCTTAAAGTTGCAAAACACTATTTTATCGTTTAAACTTTTCCGTGTAGGCAATTTTCTCACTTTTTCAATAGCTAAAGTTAGTTTATCGTGGGCATAGTTTTGGGTCGGTCACTTTTCGTGAGGGGATGTGGTGACGGTTAAAGGTTGTTGCAGACAATTTCTCAAAAATAGCCATCTCTATGATATTTGGAATTAAATGTTATTTTCATAATTTCAAAACCATCTTGCACTTTTTTGAAATTTCTTAAAAATTGAATGGCTACTTTTGTAATTTTCAAATTTGGAAAATTGTTGTTTTTGCAACATTCTGACTGTTTACGTTTTCATTTTTTGCAATATTTTAAAGTGGTATTTTCACAATTTCTAAAGTCATAAAATGCCATTTTTTCCGTTTACTCAATCTAAAAATAGCAACTTTTGTGGTTTGAAAGTTGCGAACTTTCAATTTATGACAATTAAGAAATTTTAAAATTGCAAAATGTCATTTTCTTGTTTAAAAATTCACATATTTTCCCATTTATGTCATTAATTTAAAATTAGTTTAGAGTGGTATGGGTTTGTGTCGTATGCTTCTCCTTCATGAGAGGATGTAGTGATGTTCAAGGTTATTGTAGACAAATTGTCAAAAATAGCCATTTGAGGTTATTTGCAAGAAATTGTTATTTTCATGATTTCAAAATCATGAGGTGCTATTATTGCAATTTTTCAAAGTAAAGTGCTACCTTTGCCAATTGCTGTTTTGTAATTTTATTTTATTTATTTTATTTGGAATTTTTGTGTCATTTTTGCTATTTGTCAAAAACGACATATTTGTGATTTCAAAAGTTATAACTTGTCATTTTTGTGGATTACTCATTCTAATAATTATAAAAAAAAAGTAATTTTT
>CAVNYN010228314.1:26783-61733 GCA_963692815.1 Nyctanthes arbor-tristis | reverse complement strand
TGAGCCTTACGCACAGTTACTCTAGCTTTTGCTTTATTTTTGCAATCACTTATTTCAGTGTTAGGGAGGTAGTACCTCCTTATTTACTGCTTTCAGTTATTGTACATTCTATCGGAGGTCAGGTTTTATGTCCCCCTCCTTGGTTGTACTATTTTTAATTTATTAATAAAAATGGTAGGGGGATTCCAAACCCACACTAGTTAGGTAAGGCGGATGCCTAAAAACGACGCTGCAACCTACCTAGTGCTTTGATTAAAAAAAACCCTAAACCCTAAACCCTAAACCCCAAACCCCAAACCCCAAAAAAAAAAACCCTAAACCCTAAGCCCTAAGCCCTAAGCCCTAAACCCTAAACCCTAAAAAAAAACCCGAAACCCTAAACCCCAAACCCTCAGGCCAGCTACACGCACCCTCCCTCTTCGGGAGCAGAATAATAGAAGTCGCAACGAAACCTCGTGGAAGATGCCCCCCATCAAAAAAATCCACCACGGCCTGAAACACATCCTCAGAAATAATCTCCCAACACTGCTGATAAAATAAGGATGTAAATCCATCAGGCCCGGCAACACTATCACCATCAATACTGAAAACTGCCTCTCTAACCTCATCGATAGTAGGAGCCCGGTTTAACCGGATATTATCCTCAGTAGTGACTAAGGAAGGAATAATACCCGGCTGGAGAGGCCGCATAGGCTCGTCTGGAGAGGTCAACAAAGTGTGGAAGAACTCAACAGCAGAACTCTGTATGGCTAACTGATCAGACAAAATAGAATCATCCAGAGTCCTAATATAGTGAATGCCAGATCTAATACGCCGCCCCTGGACCATAGAGTGAAAATATCTGGTATTATGGTCACCCTCAGCTAACCATCTAGCCCCAGATTTCTGTCTCCAAAAACCCTCCTCAACAGCCAAAGAACGGTTCAGATCAGCCTGAACCCTGTGCAATTGCTCATGGTGGAACTGTGTAGGGTATGATGTGCATGAAGCATGTCACTAAATTCACCACTTCTTAATAAGGATAAAGATTACACATCAAAAGTGGGAATAAGAGACAAAATGGAAGAAACACAGACTCTTTCAGTAGAATATATGACCAAGCGAATCCCATTTAATGAATCAAAACTATTCCAGAAGCTTTATGCCTTTAAACCATCGGTAACATCTCCCATTATATCCATGCAATATGACAGGAAAAAATAAACAAGAGATGCAAGAAGATATTACTATTCATATTTTTAATCATAGTAGACATTATAGCATAATTAGACAACTTACCTATCTACAAGGCGTTCCAGGAAGAAGCGTAGGTCAATTGAGGGGCAGCCCTAACAAATATGCCACCAACAAAATGTACAATTGACCTCAACTGGGAGTTACTTGGTTTCAACACCCACGCTCCCTATATGACAAATGGAAAAATTTTCAACTATATTACCAAAAATAACCTAAATGTTCACCCATGCTAATGCTGAACGGGCACACAAGCTCACAAGTTGGACACAAGAACTCGCAAGTTGTTAAAACTCAAGTCAATTCTTGATTAATTCATAATAGAAAGGTTATGGAATACCATGAATAAACCCTATATTTTTAGGGTTCAGAGTATGCCTAATCCCACAATAATTAGGAAAAAAAACTCTATTTAGGAAACAAAACTAATAAAGGAAATAATTGAAATCCTAATCTAAAAATGAAGAGTAAACCTAATTCAGCTCAACTAGAAAATAACAATAGATTAAAATAAACTAAATAACTAACTTTATATCTATTAAGATTTACGTCATTCTCCCAGGCTGAGAAAACTCGGCTCCGGCAAGTTAGACTATAGCTTCTAAACCATGGAGGTTCATCTATGTTCCATATTAGGCAACAGTACAGAACTCTTAACAACCATATGAAGCATAACTCTAACTAAGGAGGGATCTTTGGCGCGAGTCAAACACTGATAGAAAACCTTTGGAAAAGACATATGGTGCAACTCATCTAAAATAACATGAACTGAGCCCACACTATGAGTAGCACACTAATGTTGCACAATTGACTTGCTTGCAAGAAATATTTGCTTGCAACAATAGTGGCTGTAACAAAGCCCGAAAAGGTAACCAATTTATAAATCAAAATCCACACTTTTATTCAAGTGCAGTAGTGGGTCAAACAAATTATTTGTAAATTTTGACTCAAAAAACTTGTTCTTAACGTGTTTTGGAAAGTTTGTTGGAGAACAACAAGCAAAACATAAATTTTTTTCTCTAAAAAATATGTACCAGCCAGGCACATTTAAAACAAGCACATAATTCTCATTGTAAAAAATAATTTTCCATTTAATCTCAGCAAGAAAATTATGAAGAAAGTTCATGTATCGTTGAGTTGAAACAAAGAAAGTTCATGTATCATTGAGTTGAAACAATTTGACAATAGTTTGTAGGGAAAGGGCTAAGATCAGTTGGTAAAGTATGCAAGCAAACAAAGGCCTTGGAAAAGAAAGTGCGAACCGGGGAAGTATGATCCACATGAAAGGTGCGATTGAAATCAGGCAATAAAACGATAGGGAGTAATTCGGGTACCAAGTTTTGAGCACGTGTAATATCTTGATGGAGTGGCATTTCATTTTGGGATTCTCCAATGGCATCTCTTGTTAATGTTTCTAAATATGCAACACTCTTGTTCTCACTGTCACAGTACTCTAAGGGATCAAAATTTTTATCTTCACTGTCAAAATACTTAGTCTCATCCTCACTATCAAATGGGTCGATAGGCTCAACAATATAGACATCATCTTCCTCTTGGGCTAGGGTATCCACACGAGCGTTAGACACCATGTTCATTAAGTTTTTCTTCCCAATATAATGCCTCATCATAAGCATCACATAATGTTTCGTGAGTTGTAAAGATGCATTGTTTCATTGCAGGATTAACCCATTAATCAATCTAGAAGCAGAAGTGGTTCAAATTTTCATACAAGGAGAATACATACTACAATAAAATGTTAAAAAACTCCATATAGGGAAATCGAATCTAAAATCTCTACATTCCAATACTTTAACCAAACCCCGTAACCAAATAGGTTAGGCCTCATTGGTGGCCCAAATCTAATTAATTCATGTATTTGTGGTGGTAACATTCTTCTCAGCCGTATTTCTCCTAATCAAACGTTATTTAGGCAGGTATTTTTCGTTAAAACTCCATATTATTCTTTTCAAATTGATTGTACATTTAGTTATTTAATTTATCATATAATGGTTCCTTTGCTATAAATTAATGGTTCCCTTGCTTGTAGTTTTTATTTCATGCAATAAAAATGTATCTCGAACTTGAACTTTCGGGTCGAAATGTTTCTTTAAAAAAAAATAATGGTCTTTTGTGATATTAACTCATTTATGATACTAAATCTCAGAAAAAATTGTCTTAATCAATTTGTTTTTAATCACTTTCAAATACAATGCACGTGTGAAAAAGTGGTTACAAAATAAATTATGAAAGGAAATTAAAAGTATTATTAAATAATTATACAACATATGCATATACATAATAATATAATTGTTTTATTATTATAGAGAGTAAGAATTAATGCGTACAACTGGATTGAGGGATGAGTTTTGCTTCTCTCATAGCATCAATCCAATACATAATGGAATCTAAAGTTGGGTAGCTATTTGTGAAACCGAGAGAGAGCGCCTTTTGTGGACTCCCCAACATTTTGACCGGGCATCGGAACAACTCATCCAGGAATTCCCAGTTAGCCAACTCCTCCATTTCCGTTTCAACCAACCCCTCTTTGATTACTATTTCCTTCCACAATCCTCCCTTGCCCCCCATTGCCAATGAGTAGCTAAAATCCTGGCAGAATAATGTGGTGCTCACCCCCAACTTGAGGCCAATTGCTCCCCAGAGTTGCTTCCATGTGTAGCTATCGCCATTGACCGAATTGAAGGCTTCCCCGCCGCTACTGCTACCATTAATAATTGGTGTTAATGTGGCGGCCGCCCAAATGTGCTGCTCGGCCACTAGCCGAGCATCTGAAGCATCGACATACATTTCTTCCCAACATTCCCTAGTTCCTCCAAACACAAATGGCAGTTTCATACGGTTACAGATGGTTCCATAAACGCACAAACTCCCAATGAAGTTGTATAGAGTTGTGCGAGAACAACCCATTATCAATCCAGGGCGATGAACAGACCACGACACCAGCTTATTATAATCGGTCAACCTTTCCTGGAGCAAGTCCTCGAGCACGTAATAGAAGTTAGCACTAGTACTCACCCTGGGGCACTGTTCGTTGTAATAACAATATTGAGGTTGATCAATTTGCTGGTGCTGCTGTAATGACACATAATGCTTTGCCCCCGTCTGAAGAGAAAAGTGCCTCAATGACTTGGCGGCTACTGGCAATATTGCATCTAATGCGTTGCACATCATCCGCCTATTCTGCTGGCAGCACTCGTGTGTATCCAAAGGGAATTCACTAGCCCAAGTCACCCAAAATAAATGAGTAACATCTTGCAATGAAGACAACTTTTCCTGTGTTTCCACAGGGTTTAGAAGATCACATGAAATAAAATGATAATTATCATTATTCTTGTAATTCGCAACTTTGATATTTATACTAGCTGTCTCCACTCTTCGGGCTATACCGTATACTTTCCATTTACCAGTTGAGAGCAGCTTTATCGCAAGCTCCTTTCCCACCAGCCCAGTCGATCCAAATATGACTGCTACAAGCCTGTCTTCTGATCCAATTTCTACTGCTTTCTCAGGTGCCATAACTAATTAACTAAACTAGCTACCTGGACGAATATATATTTATATATGTGTGTGTGTGTGTGTGTGTGTATATGCAATCTCTAATTATATAAGACTCTTAACGTCTATATATAATCCAACAAGTAGCTAGTAATTAGTTTGTCTTTGTCCAATGCATTGCCAGTCTTGACCAATATATAGCGGCTTTAATTAGTACTAGTCTTAATCCAATCCTCCCGTTACCATTTTGTTATATTCATATCAAACTTTTTCCTCACGTCTTCAATAATTTCATCGGTCAAATACTCTACACAAACAACTAGCCAGTAGGTAGGGTGCTTTTTAATCTTGTGTTATGAGCCTTGTATTAATTAATTCATTCATTCATACATAAATATATTCAAGGTCACCCAACTTTCACGCTAAATCTTGACTGATACGCTGGCCGGTTGATTTTTACGACTTTAGGGTCCAATTCCATCGATCGTTATATTACATTTAGGAGAACACAAGTTTAATTTGGTTTCAAAAACTCATCAATCTGTCACTTTAATATTTCCTATGGATATGATGAAACTACTTACTTCATTAACGACTCTCACTTTAATATATATCTTCATATATAGGTTGTAGTCAGCATTTTACTTATTATTCCAATAATAATACTAATAATACTAATAAGTTTAGGGGACCGACTACAGGTGATGGAACGTGACAAAGTTTTGGAATTTGAAACTATAACTAATTTGGAACGTGACCAGCTGTCAATTAATCAATTGATTTTTACGAAAAATTTCTTATACTCACGTTAACTATCTACACTCATCATGCGGGATGTGAGTGTTAGAAAAGTAATTATGGCGTGTCTATCATACATGTACTTATTATACAGGACGGTGAAATGCCATAAAATTAATAATAATTATTAGTATTAGTTCTTTATTATCATATCACATATATGTAAAATTTAACGGTGATTGGCAAGGCGGGGTCAAATTTGACATGGATACATGAATGAATGAATGTTGCGGGCAGACAGCTTGCGGTAGCGGCCGCTACATTGTAGGCAATTCAGTTGGAAGGGAATTTTATAAGCAGCTACTTGCCACGTGATGATGCATGTCAAAGCAGCTGGCATCTAGCTAGATGAATTAATAATTAATACTCATTACAGCCTGACAATCTTTGTATTAATTAATTAAGCCGAAGATGGCTTTGGAATAAGCCTTTATTGACTACAAAAATAATAATACCAATGTGCTAAAAAGGAGGAATTTGATTTTGGATGGTACATGGACGTGCACAGTTGAGGATGCCAATATACGTACATTAATGTTTAAAAGCTGCAAACAACTATCATGTTGGGCTGCCATTGCCAATTGCAAGTTGTTTTGTTCCTTTCTAACCGATAGTTAGAGTTTCCAAACCAATGGACTGTTGTGAAAAAGAGAGAAAGAAAGAACATATGAATGAATATCTATAAAGATACGTGTATTATTCTCGATACAAAGTGAGTTATTTATAGTTTTACAACATCCAAAGATATCTTGGTGGCAAATAAAATATTCTTGGAGTAGTGACCAAGATACGACGGCTAGGGTTTCAGGATTAGTCATTCATACTAAAATACTATTTACAATACTCCCCTTGAATGACTATCTATACATTAACTGCCTCGTTAAAAACTTCGTTTGGTGAAAAACCCAATGGGAGAAAAACCAACTAAACTAGGAAAATAGAGAACAGTTAATTTTAGAGTATCAATATGCTGCATCGTTAAAACCTTGTTAGAAAAACCCAGTGGGACAAAACATGATCGAAGGAAAAAAGGTACAGCTATTCCCCGTAATGTTGATCACTGTAAATTTTTAAGTCAGTGCATATCAATTTGATGTACTAATTTTCTAAATGTAGATGTTGGTAATGCCTTTGTAAACAAGTAAACCACATTATTACTCGAGCGAATTTGTTGAATATCAATATCACCACTCTTTTGAAGCTCATGCGTATAGAAGAACTTGAGAGAAATATGCTTTGTCCTTTCACCTTTGATATAGCCTCCTTTGAGGTGTGCAATACAAGTAGCGTAGTCTTCATACGATACAGTTGGACTTTCCTTTGTTGAAGCTAATCCGCAGGACTCTTAGATGTGATGCGTCATATTCCTCAACCATATACATTCTCGACTTGCTTCATGGATTGCAATTACTTCAGAATGATTTGAGGATGTTCCCATCAAGATTTGCTTCACAGATCTCTATGATATAGCAGTTCTTACACATGTAAATACATAATTTGTTTGTGACTTGGCTTTATGTGGATCAAAAATATAACCTGACGAAGACCCATTTGTATCCAATAGGGATAACATTTTTCGGGGTTCAAACTACAGGTCTGAATACTTTCCGTTTTTCTAAGGAATTTAATTCTGCCTATATGACTTCTTTCCATTTTGGCCAATCATTTCTATTTTGACAGTCTCTAACTGAATGTGGTTCAGGATCCTCATTCATGATTTCAAGAGCCATACTAAAGGTGAATATATCATCGCGACGATATTTCCTCTTTCTCATAATTTATGAGATAACAAATAATTAATTGAAATCTCATTATTTTCGGACATAGGTAGTTCTTTAGGAACTACGTTACTTTCATTTGATTGATTAATCATTTTTGCCAGTGTTTGGTTCTTGTCTTGTACCTTTCTTTTCCTAGGTACAGAATCTTTAGAACCAATTTGTCGACCATGCTTCTGGCATACTTTAGATTCATTTGCTACGACAACCTGTCCTTCAAAGACATCAATTTTGGTTGGAGCATTAACTGCCGGTAGATGAGATTGTGTCACTTTTCTTGTATCAACAAAAACATTCGGTAGTTGATTTGCAACTTTTTGCAAATAAATGATACTTTCAACCTTTTGTTTACATTAATTAGTGTAGGGATCAAAATGTGACAGAGTTTTTTCATTCCAAGAAAGATCGTGATGTTTTTGTGGATGTAGTTTTATCCCTCCTAATGTTGGGAACGTCATTTCATCAAAATGACAATCTGCAAATCGTGCAGTAAATAGATGACATGTTAAAGGTTCCAAGTAATTTATAATTGAAGGTGAATCAAATCCAACGTATATTCCAAGCCTTCATTAGGGGCCTATTTTGGTACACTGTTGGGATGAAATTAGTACATGCACAGCACAACAAAAAAATTCTTAAGTGAGAGACGTTAGGCTCTCGACCAAAGGCAAACTGCAAAGAAGAATACGGATGATAAGTTGTTGGCCTAATGCGGACTGACATTGCAGCATGTAATATAGCATGACCCCAAACAGAAGTTGGGAGTTTTGATCTCATAAGTATTGGTCTAGAAATTAATTACAGACGTTTAACAAATGACTCTGCTAAACCATTCTGAGTATAGACATGAGCAACTGAATGTTCAACTTCAATTCCGATTGCCATGCAATAATCGTTAAATGTTTGAGATCTAAACTCACCAGCATTATCAAGACGAATTTTTTTGATTGAATAATCAGGGAATTGAGCTCTTAATTTTATTATTTGGCAAGTAATTTAGCAAATGCTGCATTTCTAATAGAAAGCAAGCACACATAGGACCATCTACTAGAAGCATTAATTAATACCATAAAGTAACGAAATAGTCCACATAGTGGGTGTATTGGCCCACATATATCTCTATGAATCCTTTCTAAAAAAGTTGAAGATTCAATATTAACCTTCATACTAGAAGGCCTAATGACCAACTTGCCTTGCGCACAGGCAACACATGGGAAATCATTTGCTAAAAGAATCTTCTGATTCTTTAGATTATGCCTATGTGAGTTATTAATTATCCGGTGCATCATAGTCACTCTTGGATGCCCAAATCTATCACGCCAGAGCATAACGCTCTTTGGGTTAATGAACTTCAGGTCCATGATGTGGTTTGCCTCTATCGCTTTTATGAATGTATAATACATTCCTGTTGGCAGTGCTTAAAATTTTTCTTTTGTCTACTTATATCTAGATACATAGGAATTTATGCAGAGATACTCATCAGTATCTTCTTGTATCGTCTCAATATGGTATCTGTTGTAGCGGATGTTGATACCAAGTGTGAGGTTAAAGTCAATAGCTTCTAAGTCAATGAGATGACCATCTAGACCACAAGTTGGTGACCTGGCAGCTAGGCCCATGAGGTCGGTACTTGAGCTCCGCTTTCTAGCTCAACAGGTCAGTACTACACGACGCTCTTCCGATCTCAGGTCACCACCCGAGCTCAGCTTCTGAGCTAAACAAGTCACCACTCGAGCTTAACTCCTAAGCTCAACAGGTTAGCATCTGAAGTCAACTTCCTAGCTGAACAGGTCAGCACTTAAGCTCAACTCTTGAGCTCAAGCACATTTGCTAGCTGTAAGACAACTTGTATAGCCTTATCTTTTAAGATAAACACTACTAGAATGTGAGGCAACAGCAATGGAAATTTCCATCGGTAATCTTATAGTTTTTGTTGGAATCCGCGCTTACCAATGAAATTTTGGCGTTAATAAATTCCATTGATAAAAACCCCGCTGGTAATTTTTCCAACGAAATATTGTGTTGTGGGTAAATTACCAAGGGAATGGCAACGACATTTTTTCTTTGAAAATTACCAACGGAATGCCTAGCAATGACATTTCCAACACCTTTTTCCACAAATTACCAACAAAATTCCGTTGATGTTGCTGTTGGTAATTTATCTACAACCTTAAAAAAAATTAAAAATGACTATTACATTATTATATTTACTTATTGAAAATGAAAAGTAGCATTCTAACGTACACAAATCAAGTAATCAACTAACAAATCTTATTCCAACAAAAAATAAACACTAACAAATCAAATTCAAATCCATATGTACAATACATAGAATCAAAAACTTTATAATTCAAACTAAATCACAATTACTTGCTTCAAACTATGTCCAATTAAACTTGAGCGGAAGATATAGTACTGCGCAAATTCGATTGCACTTTGACTCTCTTTGTATCCATCATTCCCAAATAAACCTAAAATTTTCAAGAGATATACATCTGTTTAGTGGCATATGCACATAAAATAGAAGTTACACCAATATCTTAAGGGGTGAAAGTCCGTTTTTTAAGCTCAGAAGAAAGCAATTAATAGATAATTCTACATGAACAGGCTAACAAATCAGTAAACCAAGAAAGAGTTCAAGTGAAGAAAATATCAATAATATGTTTATAATCATAATTTGAAATGCAAGAATGTAAATACAAATTGCATCATCAATCATTGTAACCAGACCTTTTGTACAATTTTGAATCAAAGGAACAAATATGTAAGCGGATAACAAGATATGAAGTGCGGAATTGGCTTGTAGATAACTAAATAACAAAAGTATAAAAATCAAATGCGCATTTATAGTTTATCTTAACTAGGTCCAATTTACTCACATTTTAAAGCTAAATGAGGTGGATAATAAGAGTTGTTTGTCATGGTCCCCAAAAACACCAACAGCGAAAAATAAAACCTTAACTAAATGTAACAATATTGCCAACAATAAACCAATAGAGAAACATGAGTAGGTTCATGGGCACGGAAAAAGGAAGCAATAGTGAGGTACCAACTAGTGTAAGGAGTCATCAACATGCCAAAGAAAGACTAGATTCGATAATTGTGGAAAAAATGGGATAGAGACAATGGTGGCACAACAAGCTCCGAATATGTAAATCCAAGTTGTCTTATCCTTTTATCATTTAAAACATGTGTATAGAGCATTGGTACCCGTCTGGCACAGACTTTGAGCTAAATCACATATCCAAACATTAGAAATGTACAGTCAAATGCCAAACCCATCTCCAATGCTTCCCAAGAAGCCCATCAAGAACTTCAAACCACTGTAAATTTTTAATAGACAGTAGACATGTGATCAAAAATGTTTACACTTGTGTATAATGGTGTCTTATTTCAATATTAGCTGTAGAGATTAAGGAAGAAGCTACGACATTAATGTTAAGAAAGAAAGAAAGAAAATAAGACTTGAGTGACATGGGTTCTGATATGGGACTCCGTCTCAGCTAAACTCGGGTATTACATCATGCACCTAATAAGTAGAACTTTTAGCTATTCAGTGCTAATTGCAAACTTGATCACCCCCACATAACTAAGGCTGGAGATCCAAATTCATGCAAAAGTTTGCATTTACATACGAAAGTTTTTTATAACACGAATTAAATCAATCTAATGTTGGTCCTTGCTATAAAGTACAAACATTTAGCGGTTCCAACATCAATTAAAATTGTAACTTAAAGAGGAAAACATCTTACATTGGGTAATAACATTTAAATGTGAATTAAAGCTATGTATGATTGATCCTAAGACAAATGCCATTAACAATGCCCCAAATCATTTTATTATGCCGCACTATAAGATTCCTAATTCCTAATTTGAATGAACTTCCTCTATGCTAATGGTATCTACTATTCCAAACCCATTAACTTCCTAGAAACACATACACAAGTTAAGTAAACACCAATTTTGAAGAAATTAAAATTAGGGCACATCTCATAATTGAAAAGCACCAAACTGATGCTAGTAAAAAGTTGACAAAGCAAGTAGATACAATCGGTTGTTTTCTTGTTAACAAATTCATGTAAAGAAGCAACTACACCTCTGTTTGTTTCTTCACCATTATCATAGCTAGGACCTTCTGGCACAAGCCCGTTCTCGAAACCCTTAGAACACAAAAGATGAACCAGATTTACAAAATATCGGCAGCTCAAGTGCTGGGTACCATAAACTGAATGCGAAAGAGCTACCTAATCTTTTTTAAACAGTAATTTATCTTTTCAAAGTTCCTTTTCTTCTTTGTATTATCAAGGTGGGAGAAGTATGTTTCGAACTTTAGGCTGCGACATCATCAGTAAAACGGCAAAGTCTCTGAGTCGTGCCTCGCCTGATTCCCTAAAAGCCCAGAAACCTAACCTCGAAGCCGACCAAGATGTGGTGGAGAAGAGACTAGCTTGAATGAATGGCATATATGGAGATGGATATTGAAGACAGAGGAGAAGGAGAGAAGCAATGAAGGGATAGAGTTAAGGATTTCTGGAAAGGGGTTCTCTGTTTCAATTTTATGTAACGTCGGAAATTGAATTTTTTTTCCTTTTTTAATATAAAAGGGGAAATCTTATGTAGGGTGGGAAATTGAAAATTTTTTGAGCCGCCACTACTAACAAAATTCCAACCAAAAAATGTATGGGAGAATTTAAAATTAATTCTACATTTGATTTCATTAATTATACCAACGGATTTCCAATGGAATCATTCTAACGGAATTTTTGTGGTTGGTAATTCTGTTGGTAACTTAAATATCTAATATAAATAATAATTAATAAAAATATATTCAAAATCCGTTAACAATCTGTTAGTAATCCGTTGGAATTAACAACAGAAAAACGGGGTTGGTAATTTTCCATTGATGTTGCCTCACTTTCTAGTAGTGATGTGGTACCATTTATACCTAAAGTATAAGGTCATGGTCAATGATCTCTTGGTCAATGGGTTGGCCTACTGGGCCACTAGCTGGTAGCTCAAACTGCGTGGTCCCACAGCCAATCACCTCGTGAGTCTCACGAGCTCACGACCTCTCAGGTCTCATCTCTCGAGCTCACGACCTTTCAGGTCTCATCTCACGAGCTCATGACCTCTCAGGTCTCACCTGATAAAGTCTCATCCCATGAGCTCACTACCTCTCAGGTCTCATCTCACAAGCTCATGACTTTTCATATCTCATCTCATGCTAGCTGTGATTCAACTTACAAGCTAACTTGCATACTTAATCTCTTAAGGTTGATGTAACAGCTGTATTAATTATAATATTGGCATTTGTCTTTTCCATGCAGACAACCAGCTTGCAATTAGTCAAAAAGTATAACATATACTCCAGCTAAGTATACTTACAAGGCTTCTCATTGGCTAAACCTTTAAAGCTTGTAATCATTACATGTCAATTCTTACACTATAAATACAAGGAGATCCATTAAATTTACGGGTCCTCCTCATTTGCAATACCTCTGTCTTCATAAAACATTTATTTCTCTCATTTACTTTGCAACTCCACCAACTTCACCATAAATTCTACATTTATTACTCAAATCAATTCAAATACGAGTTTTCCACGTAAATAAATTTGTTTGTTGAGTCAAAGTAAAATTTGGCATCAACAGTGGACATCTTTAAAACTCAACAAATTTCTTCTGGATTTGCTAGAGTAAAGTGCATCATTAATATTTAATTTAGTATTATTTGGTAGAATAATACAAGCTCTTCCGGAGCCTTCAGATATTAGATGCAACTAATATAGTATTAATATTCTCCCGAGCTAACGTTAATTCCCAAAAATACTTTTTGTCTTAAAGAATAATATGTGTGGTAGCACTATCTGCTAGACAAATATCTCAATAATCCATTATAAATCTACAAAGATATTTGAAGAAGATTTTAAAGACTAAATCTAAGGTAATCAATCAAATATATAGATGTAGTTATGAAAAATTAAAATTTGAAAAAAAAACATAAGTTCCTTATCAAAAGTACTTAAATAAATGATAAACATAATTTTTTTTCTAATAAACTAATCAATGTCTTCTAGCACACCACTACCAATTAGACGATCAATATCCCCTTTGGGGTCGGCAAAGAAATCGGAGACATCTAAATGAGTCACATCAACTAGTCCGTCATGGTCAAGGAAATTAGTCTCCACTTTTTCTTTTCCCTTGATTGACTTTTGGTAAAGATCCACAAAGTGCTTTGCTGTACGACAAGTATGCACCCAATGCCCTTTCATACCACATCTATGGCATAGTTCTTCATGTTCTTTTCTAGATGAGCTATTTTCATTAGATGCTTTATGTCTTTTGTTGCTAGAGCTTTGTCCATGAGCTCTTCCACGCCCACGCCACATTCACATTTGTGTCCCCTACTATGTCCACATCCATGTCCACTTCTATTATGAAATGTTGCATTTACTTCAGGCAATGCTATGGAACCAGTGGGGCGTAACTCGTGATTTTTCATGAGCAATTCATTGTTTTGCTCAGCTACTAGCAAACAAGATATGAGCTCTGAGTATTTTTTAAAACCACGTTCTCGATATTGTTGTTGCAGGAGCACATTTCAACCATGAAAGGTGGAGAATGTTTTTTCCAACACATCTTCGTCAGTTATTTTTTCTCCACAAAGTTTCAGTTTAGAGCTAATTCAAAACAATTCAGAATTGTATTCACTCACGGTTTTGAAATCCTACAACCGGAGATGCATCCATTCATAGCAGGTACGAGGGAGGACTACAGTCCTCTGATGGTCAAACCTCTCTTTTAAATCTTTTCATAATTCCTCCGGATCTTTGACCTTGAGCTACTCAACTTTTTAATCATCATGAAGATGATGATGAAGGAATATCAGTGCTCTTGTACGGTCTTGATGGGATTCCGTGTTTCCTTCTTTTATTAACTCTCTTAGGCCTTTTGAGACCAGATGAATGTCAGCATCAAGGGCCCATGATAACTAGTTTTTACCAGATATGTCAAACTCAAGCTTGGTGATATTTTCCATTTATGTAACTCTACAATGAAAAATTAATCAAGTTAATTTTTAAATAATTGTGTAAAGCCGAAACAATCAATGTCAACTAGACATGAGTATTGTGCTCCCCTCCAGGGATGAGCATTATTTCACATATCACCATACATATTGCTAATACAATATATCAAGACATGCACTACTTCAGGAGCACATAAACTTCTTGAAATTAATTTAGATTATTACTACTTCAGGAGCAAAAGATAAATATTCTTCGAGAATATTGTAATCAGTTTTTAATTTAGATTTTTGCTACTTTAGGAGCAGCAACAACAGTTTAGTCTTAATAATCTTTAGGAATATTAAGAACTAAAGACCCATGTTTCTTCAGAAAATATAATATATATGATTAGATAGTTAAGATCGGAAGAGCACAATAATCATGATATATATAAATAACATACATGCATGAATATTAAACAAATAATTTGATTAGACATATATACTCAAATTTGATTAGAAGAAAACGTGTATACACAAATTTGATTAGAAAAAGAAGCATGTGCTTGCATATTCAAAGGAATCAAACCTTAGATGCAACAAGGAAAACAATGCAGATCGTGTTGATAACGTGTTGTGAAAAAGAGAGAAAGAAAGAACAGATGGATAATTATCTATAAAAATGTGTGTATTATTCTCAATATAAAAGGGGCTCTTTATGGTTTTACAATACCCAAAGATATCTTGGTGTGCAAGTAAAATATTCTTTGAGTGGTGACCAAGATACGACGGCTAGGGTTTCAAGGTTAGTCATTCACAGTAAAATACTATTTACAACATTGCCCTTTTTTGTTTCAATTTGAACAACTAGGGCTGGATCATCCAAAATACCCAATATATATGGGAGGCATTGTTTTGAAAGATCCCAGATCAAATAGAATGATTGAACCCTAGACCTAATCTTCCGCCATACGTTTGGTGGGAGATCATGTTAGTACAAAAAATTTTAACGCGTTCTTAATTTTTATCTAAGTGTCAAAATATATCACAACTTTTGCATGACTTGTATAACATATTCTATTTCGCATGCAAAATTTATTTACTTAGGCCGAAAGAAAGCATTGAGGCTTCTATACGCTTTTCTTAAGGCTCAAGGATTTTAATTCCATGCATATTTTAGTGTTACCTAGTTTAAGTCATCCTAGATTACCATGTAAAACTAGGGTTCTTTATGCGCATGTAATGTTTAAATAGAATTAGAAAAGTATGTGTTTATGATAATATAGAATTTTAACTTTCCTTAATTCTTTTGCTACTACATGTAAAAGGTAAGTATAATTTTTGTCTTGTAAAAGAATTCGAGTAGGTCGAGATACAACTCTCTACACAACTCCAACGAGCAAAGCTTTTCGAGAGAAGATTCCTTTGAAGCTCGACTGAGAAGAGAGAAAGCAAACACTGCCTTTAGCTTCGAAACTATGTTTGGCAATTGACCTTTACGGTTTCAAATTGTGTTTGTTTGGCAACCCTTCAAAGTGCGTCGCAGGCAACCACATAAAGTACAAGGGACTTAATCCACCCAAGGTTCAAGTAGTTTAGGAGGTCAAGTGTCCTAAGATGAGTTCGAAAGATCTCTAGAAGCTTGATGGACGTTCTGAGAGACGCGCAGGAGAAAGAAGGAGCAGCGGGAGTTGTCTCATGTCAAAAGGCGTAAAGAAGAAGGCTTTTATAAGTTTACCTTTTAATTGTTTAGTGTATTATGATAGCACTTTTTATTCTTTCTCTGTACTGAACTTACCTTGTGATTAATGGTTTGGTTTGTCCCATGGCAAAGGTGCCTGCAGTTTTTTCCAGTTGGGTTTTTGCATCAACAATTTTGGTGTTATTTATTATCCGCATTCATAGTCGAGCTAGACATATCTAAGTCGCGTTACACTTTACACCAGAAATAGTAGCTAGGCAGGATACATCCAGACTAGAGTTTAGATAACCACACATTCACAGATCATTTGTCATCAGTACTTCAAAATAGTCATACATTACACAACTTGCTTATCTTGTCCTATGCGATCAATGCAATGGTTGGAAGAAAGTAGTATTGAAGTTTAGTATAATCCAAATTTGCTAATGTTTGCTGCATTGCAAGAATTTTTGAATTAACTCTTTTGTAACCATTTTTTATTCGTACATTTCTTTGGTATTTATCCATTTAGTTTCTATTCATATTCTAGGGATCTTCCAAGTCTGTGTTTTTATTTCACAATGACTTCTCTCTAGTGAATAAGAGCTGTATTGTTTTGCAAGGATGTGGATTAAGAGTGACGTGGCTTAGAGATAGAGTGATGAATTATATTTTGATTGAAAGAAAAGGAAAAAAATGTAGGAAAGAAAGAAGAAAAGTGTAAAAAGAAATAAAGAATAGAGATGTAGAATTTTTCCCCATAGTGACGGATTCAATAGATTTCATGAGCAAACAATAAATTCAAAAAAACCTTCATACATAGTATGGGAGTCAAACTAAACCGGGATAGAAATACACACATTACAACTTTTGTAACAATAGAATCCTTAGACATAGAAAATGCCAACAATGTTAGATATCCTTCTCTACAGAACTTTAGACTACTAAATATATATTAACTTTTTAAGATGAGGGAGATGGAAACAGGTATATAAATTAGCTTTGGGATGCTTTGCTTCAGCATGTTCCTTGCACTTGACCTCCGAAGTCGTGCATATAAATGTCAGCATGCATGCACACTTTGCACGGGATGAATGGTCATAGCTTTTTAGCCATTTTTGTTGCTCTCGAGCTGTCTCCCTTCAGTGGCTTTCATTTTTTTCCATGTTTCTTTCACAAGCCATCTTGAATTTTTTACTGTTATCTCTACCCATTTTTGCCTCTAGTGGTTAATCTTCTGATGATCGGAAAATCTATAATTCTGGAAACCTAGTTTTCGTGGTTATGGGCTCCGAATAACAACAGCAGGAGAGATTTCGATTTTGGAAGTTGGATGTGAAGTATAAAAATAATAGTGGATGCTAAAATAATGATAAAATAATATGTATGACTAATTTGGAAGAGGGTGATGTGGAAAAGAGAGAGAAGCTTTAAAAAAAATGATAACAAAATGCGGGGCCTTTAAAAAATTAGGGCAATTTACATCTAACGTCCTCAACCTTTCGAGTATTAATAGATCACGTTCCCCATTTTTTCTTTTTTTAATTAAAATATTTGTTTTTTATATTTTACCAAAAGGGTAATTTACACCTAGCATCCCCGACCTTTCAAGTATTAATAGATTACGTCCCTAACTTTTATTTCTCTTTGGCTGGGTCCTCAACCTTTTATGATCGTTACACCTAAGGTCCCTGCTGACGAAAACGTCTATTTTAGCCGTTAACATTGGGGTATTATGGTTAAATACAAAAAACTAAATATTTTAACATTGTTCTTTCAAAAAAAGTATTTTCCTTTCAAAAAAATAAATATTCCTGTAGTTCTTTAGGAGGGGAGGGGGCCTTTTCGCTGCTGGAAATGGCAACCCTTCTGCTTCCATTTCCTGCAGCCGATGGGGGGTGAGAATCCTCCCTTTTTGACTGTCGCAAATGGCATCCAACGGGGAGCCCCGCCATGGGCTGCCTACCAAATGAGGGGGAGTTCCCCCTCCCCCGGCCATTTCCAGCAGTTCTTTGAGGGGTTCTCACTTTTTTTTACCAAAAAAAAAAAATTGGAAAAGAAAAATATTAAAATATTTAGTCTTTTATATTTTACTATAATACCCCCGTATTAACGGCTAAAATAGACGGTCTTCGTCATCAGAGACCTTAGATGTAATGATCTTAATAGGTTGAGGACCCAGCCACGGAGAAATAAAGGTTAGGGATATAATCTATTAATACTTGAAAGGTTAAGGACGTTACGTGTAAATTACCCTTTTCAAAAATACCCTTTTCAAAAATACCCTTAACTTAATGGAAGAAATTGACGGATTCCGTTGCCGGAGACTTGAATAGGGATTTCTTAAAAAGTTGGGGGCTTACAGAAGGGAAATAAAGATTGGTGACGTGATCTATAAATACTTGAAATGTTTAAGACGTTAGGTGTAAATTACCCTTAATAATTTGCTTCAAGTAATACATATATATTTCAAGCAAAATGATATTCATTAAACAAGATGATTAGTTGGAGTGGAGAATTGAAGCTTTTTTTTTTAGACACTCGAATTCGAACTTAGAATTCCTCAATTTCTACACATTTTTAGAATTAACCCACCCCAAACCCATGGCGTGGCATACAATATTGCCCCATACACATCCCTATTCCCCGATCAGGCGTGGTTGGTTAGCCTATTAAGGGCGAGTCCCACGAGTTTTTGAGTCGAAGAGTCAAATTGTCATCCCTAAATATAAAAGAGAAATTTGAGAAGAGAAACCATCATGACCTATAAAGAAGATTGACGTCTTCGGTTAGTGGCTCTGCCCTGACAACAACTCAAGAACTCAAGAGTAAAAATGGTGGGTGGTAGTTATCTGGCAAAGGCGTGGTGGATCGAATTTATATTTTGAGAGCTAGAAATGTGCACCACAAATTATTTTAGTTTAATTTTAATTTTAATTTTAATGTTGTTGCATAGGTTATAGATGTAAATTCATTGTGGTATAGCTATTTATTTTATATTTTGTATGTGGCTGGAGAATTAAATCTCCTAGTGGCAATATAATTGCCAATTAATAAATATGTTATTGAAAAAGTAAAATTTGCGTGTGTTTTCCTAATATACCCTTTTCTTTACTCTTACCTTTCGATAAATAAGAGTATAAATGGAAACTAAGATTTCAACTTAATTTTAAAAAGAAAGTGACCTATCTCTATCTAGCTCCGATCTAGCACCATATCAAAAGAAAATGACCTATCTCTATCTAGCTCTGATCTATATGGTGTTATACGATTATTTGATGTGCATAGGGGGCACGCCACATAGGAAATCACAACCTAGGTGGTGTGCTTTGGCCATATGGTGTGACCATATAACAATATATGGTACCATAGAAATAGTACAAGATCATTTTTACTATCTTTATGAAACGAACGAAAAAGATATACATGACTATCTTCGTGGCATTGAGGGACTATTAATTAATTAATAGAGATACAATCGGGCGGTAACCCTCGGTGACTTTGACGCCAACATTCAAATCAACACATTTTCAATAGAGAAATGCTATTTGTGCACACAAAGTATACAATTTTTGTGCACACCCCTATTAATTTACTTACACCCCTCAAAATTTGTAATTTCAAAGATAATGAAATAAAGAACATATAAGTAAATATAAAGGGATATGTATAAAAAGTGTACACTTTATGTGTATAAATATCATTTCTCTTTTCAATGGACTGGTCATGGGAGTGTAAACCTATTGTACGTTTGATGTTGCCCTATGATATTCTTAAAAAACACTTTTTTGTCATACTTTTTTGCTTAAATTTTATATACATATATATATGTATATATGGTCATAACCTTGCAGTTGATCGGTACGTAGTCATTGTTAAATTTTCTATTTATTCCATGACAGTTTTCCTTAGCTTAGAGCATCTCCAATGCAACAATATCAACATTATGTATTTGTCAAGTTATTATTAGAGATTTTGAAAACAAGAAAGAGAGAAATTTTTTGATCGGATAAATTAATGCTTGACATTCTTCATGACAATGTCAAGCATTTAATATGCCAAATAAGCACTTTACAATTTTCAATTTATTCGATGACTATAACTATGTATTGGAGATGCTCTATTATACGGTTAGTTAGCTTGTCATCTATTTCCATACTAATAATGATAAGTAAATTCTTCCTGAAAAGACTCTGTTTGGAGGGTGTAAAATAGTTAAGAAGGAACTATTAGCAATGTTGCTTAATTCTGTTGACGAAACTGGCATCAAATGGAATTGACTCCAAAGGTATAACATAACATAACATTATTTTCAAATAATGCTCCCATCTGGAATAACTGCACCCCTTAGTATTATAACTATCCCTCCTGAGATGACATATCCACTTTCTTCCTTGTTTCCTTCCTGCACATTGTCCTTATTTATTATCTGCATAACATAGATGAATTGACGTTAGTAGCTAATTAAACTTTTTTTTTAATTAAAAAAAAAGAACTTTGCTTTTCATAATTGCACTGAGCTGTAGTTTCCTTTTATTATTTATGAAATCATCACTAACTGATACTAGGAAAAAGGAAAAATTTTTTGTAGGATGATTATTTGTGTTTGACTATGATAATGCTTCTACTCTCCAGTGTGTGTACGTGTGTGTGTGTGTGTGTGTCCTAGGCACAATACCAGGACATTTCTGCCAATCCTTGCATTCTTGTCAATTATAGCTTTTTTTGTGTAGGAACATTCTCCTATTCCAACAGGAATGCAGATGCCTTTATCTTCTGGAGTACCATTCGGGATATTGTTTATCTGTTGGAGACAATTGTGGAAGATAGGAACAATCAGTACGGACAGCAAATGTGATTCATGATATATATGAGGTACCTATTTCAGTTTCATTTTTTATTATTATTATTATTATTATTATTATTATTATTATTATTATTATTATTATTATTATTATTCCTCCTCTAATTGCAAGCACAAATTTCTTGCTTCTTACTTGATAGACATTCGAACCCATGATGACTGAATCCTCAATTGTGGCTCCCTCGCCAACTCTCGTTCTCATTCCTACAACTGTACCTTTTATCATGCATTTCTGTTTTTAGGCAACACAAGAAAGCCACATATCAAACAGCAAACAGGATAATTCTTGCCTATACGTTAAAATTTAAAATCTAAATTAGCACTGTATCTAATAATCCAAGCGATTTACATATTTTGCTTTGCGAATACACGCACACGTATCTATTTTTTAATTAAAGAAAATCTGTGCGTATCCTAGTGGCCTAATTGAAAAGGAATTCTGCTTCTTACACTGAGAATGCAACCGTCTCCAATGACAGAATCTGTAATAACAGCATCCATTATTAGAGTTGGAGGCAGATTTCGAGGTAAAGTGTACACTGGAGAATCTGTGTCATAGAAGCTGCTTAAAAAAAAAAAAAAAAAGGGATCAAGTTTCATGCTAACAATAATTATGTGACGATGCATTGCTTGCTTTATTCTTTCTTCTTTTCTGATATTTGAAGTTACTTGTATCCACTGTTTGTTTTCCTGGTGCTTTCCATGTTAGCGCAGTAGTATGCACCTACGCTTCTCATGCCCTCCCAATAACCATCAAATTGATAAGCACAGATCTAGTCATTGCATGAAAAGAAGATTTCCACAAAATAAATAATCCCCACGCGTTAACAAAACTAATTTTAGAAAAAAGAAAAGAAGAAGAAGAAGAAGAAGAAGAAGAAGAAGAAGAAACTATTCTAACCTTCATTCCTAGGGAAATTGCACCAGGAATTACTTCACTTGTCAAGTCATTGGCAAAAGGAAAATATTCAGTCAGGAGCTTTCTCATGACACTTCTATTAATGACATAGATCCCCATGCTGGGGAAATTGCAATGCTCAGTGTCAACAAATTCCACCACATCTTTTACCTGAAAAATTGTAATATTATATATATAGGATTTGGAGTAAGAAATTAAAGGTGTTGTGCTCCTTTTTAATTTGTTGACAGTTTGATTATGCATGAGAAAAAGAAGCTGGTCAGGAGACTCACAGACATGGGGTCGCAAGAGTCCAACTGTGAATTCTCTACAAAATAATTAATAACTTGACCGTGAGCGTCCACTCTGAAATTTCCAAATCCTGAATCTTCATTGCCTGAACTGCTTAATACTGAGACAGTTATATGGGCATTGCCCCTGCGGTGTGCGTCTACAAGTTTCTGGTAGTCCATTTTATAGAGGTGGTAACCAGGGAGGACTAGAAACTCATCAGCTGGATACTCCTCTAGCACCCACAAGCACTTTCTAATGGCGTCTGCAGTTCCCTAATTAAAGATGTAAAGGTTGAAAACAACATGTTGAGTTAAGGCTATTAATAAATTAAATTAAATGAGACGACCTGAAACCAGTCCTTGTCTTCTGGACTCTGATACGCTGCTATAACTTCAACGAATCCCTCTCTCCCAAGACGTGCCCCAGAGTAAGCTCTTGACAGGTGAGAATTTAGAGAAGCAGAGTTGAACTGCGTGAGAGCGTAGATTTTGGTGATGCTGCTGTTTATACAGTTGCTGACAACTGCATCAATTAGTCTGTAATTTCCTGCTATAGGAATGGCACCTTCTGATCTTCGCTTTGTCAATGGGTAGAGTCTAGAATATTGTGAACCATCTCCAAAGACAATTGCCGCAACACTCTGCTGAGACACAACACAAGCAGTCATTCGTTCATTGTTGATTGATTGATGACAATGAAAAAATCACGACATACGTACCTGGTTTGCCGGGGGGACCAGAAAAGTTGGACATTCATATTGCTGTGAATTTGTTATGGGGAAACTCCCCGAGGGAACCAGACGTCTAAAACAATTATTAGACGGATGCCTAGTGTTGAGATTGAATGAAGCAGAAAGAGACATATCAGATTTAAATGAAACAATGAATTCTTTTGCACTCTTCCTCCTCTCTCTCCATTAGGAATGAATGAATTAATGAATTTAAGAGGGAGTGTTAGGAGGGAATATTGAGGTTTCTTCTTCCTCATGGTATGAATGTCTGCTCTGCTGATCAAATAACAAGTAAAGTGAATGTTTTTATTATTCACACATCACATGTAATTTTCCGCTCTGACCATCTTCCCCCTTCCTTTTTGAGATGGCTTGTCAGTTTGGTTATGCAGTCTTTCTTGGAAAAGAAAAGACCATTTTTGACCTTCGCCCGGTGCTATTCTTATGGGTGTTTTCCAAAATAATAACTGTCTGATAGCTGCAAAACGTGCATGCATTGAGTTGGAGGAACAATATATCTTTACCGAAACAATTAATTAATGGGATGGTTGAACGGCGGAAAAGAGTAAATATACAAGTTTTACAAGAAGAGCAGGCAGGGACATCCGAGTCTTTTCAACTTGGAAGCTTCAGCCTTCAAGGAATACCAACTTGGGGGGCGGGATGGAGTGGGTGCCAAGGTAGGCACTGTCTTCAGCTTTTTATATGACGTGATTTCTTTGTCGCATAATCTAGTCATCACTTCAATAATAAGCCATTGGCATAATTTAAATTAGGTTAATAGCCTCGTCTCTCAACATCCAATGCTACCCTATCGTGTGATATGTGATGCTACTATGAACAATAAAAATATTGTTAACATGTATGTCAAAAAAATTGCAAACATGACATGGATAAGGAAATTTGGCCCAATTGACCCTTAATAATACTAAAATTGGCCCAATACCTTTGACCAAAAAACCAATTTTAAACTTATATCAAAATTAATATAGAATACAAATTTACTAATATATCCTCAACTATTTACGCCCCAATTTCCTAATTCATTGTTTCTTAACCTTCATCTCAAATTCTTCACCATCTTCTTGGCTGCGTAGGAATCTCTGGTGCTTCATTGATATACTCGAAATATGTTTGGATCGAATGACTACTCGCCCAAATTCTTTGTTGCTTGCTTGTCGGTGTCGGTAAATTACACTTTTAGATTTGTTTGCTAAATTTTTTCTTCAAGTAATTTTTGTGTTAAAGTAATTTCCTGGTAATCAGGTCGTGTTTATGTGTTGTTTTTGGTTTGAGAAATTAATAAATTTGGCTTATTTGTTGTTGTGATTTATGTGTTAGTTTGAGAAGAAAATACTCGAGTCCTCCAATTATGGCAAGGTGTATATACAAATATGTATAGATATCTATACATATGATTTGGTTTACACGTGTTAATTTTTCTCATATGCAAATGCCCATTCATTTTTTTGAAGAATGTTTTAGTTTACAGGTCGTAACGATACATGTATCGTTATTTCATATGTTTCATGACTGTACAGTCGTTTTGTTACTGTAACAATTCGAGGTGTTTGCTAATCCTTAGATTCTTTAAAATAGATGAATGAGACACAATAAAAGAAAACTTTTTGGAGCAAATCTGTAATTTTCTAGTAAACAAGGGACAACGATATATGTTTCGTTCTTTATATACATCACGATTCAACAGTTGTTATACTCATTTAAAACTCATTTTAAAGTTAAATTAAAATTAATATAAAATACAAATTTACGAGTATATCCTTAACTATCTATACCATAATTCATTGTTTTAGGATTATTTTGGTTTACGTGTTGTAACAATACATGTTTTGTAATTTCATATGCTTCACGACTCAACAGTCGTTTTACTACTTTAAAATTAGAGGTTGTCATGATACACATTCCGTTATTTCATATGTGTCACGACTGAACAGTCGTTCTGCTCCTATAATAATCGGAGGTGTTTGGCTGACGATTTGTCTTTTAAATGTGATAAATTTGACATAATGACAAAAAAATAAAAATAAAAATAAAAATCAGAGAAAATAAAACCTCGATGTGTTAACATTCCCTCAAGACTGAATAGTCGGTTTGCTTCATTGACTGCTCATGATGTTTGCTTATAGTTAAGTCTTTTAAAAAAAATTGGAATGACACATGTATCGTTACTTTGTATTTTATCATGACTGAACAATTGTTTTGCTCCATTTACTGTTACTGATGTTTGCTAAAAGTTAATTCCTTGAAAAAGATTGGAATGGTGCATGTCTCGTTATTTTGTATTTGTCACGACTGAGTAGTCGTTTTGCTCTGCTCCTGATGATTGCTAAAAATTAAGCCTTTTGAAAAAGGTTGGAACGATACATGTCTCGTTATTATATATTTATCACGACTGAGTAGTTGTTTTGCTCCAGTGACTATTGGTATTTGATAATTTAGTATTTTGAAATAGGTTATAACGATACATATCTCGATTGAACAGTCGTTTTGCTCCATTGACTACTCCTAATGTTTGCTAATAATTACTTTTTTCAAATAAATTGTAATGATATGTGTTTCGTTATTTTATACATGTCATGACTGAATAATCATTTTTCTCCATTGACTACTCCTAATGTTTGCTAACCGTTATTTTTTCAAATAAATTTTAAGATTATATGTTTCGTTATTTTTACGTTTCACGGCTGAACAGTCGTTTTGCTATAGTGACTATACACGTCTCGTTATGTTGTATGTGATACGATTGAACAATCGTTTTGCACCAGAGAGTCATATTATTTGCTAAGTCTTTCAAAACTACGTGGCATGTTACATGTCTTGTTATATTGTATGTGACACGACTGAACAATCGGTTTGAATCAACTAAGTATTTCGAAACCATATGGAATAATATATGCCTCATTATGTTGTATGTGACACAATTGAACAATCATTTTGTACCAGGGAGTTGTATTGTTTGCTAAGTTTTTTGAAACCACATGGAACGATACATGTTTCGTTATGTTGTATGTGACATGACTGAAAAATCGTTTTGCACCAGGGAGTTGACTTGTTTGCTAAGTCTTCTGAAACCGCATGGAATGATACACGTCTCGTTATGTTGAAAAGAGCTTTTGAAAAATGTTAAAAGGATACATGTTTCGTTGTTTTGTATTTGTCACGATTGAGCAGTCGTTTTGCACTATTGACTGCTCATGATATTTACTAACAATAAATCTTTTGAAAAAAGGTAAACAATAAATCTTTTGAAAAAAGGTCAGAATGAGGTGTCTCATTATTTTGTATTTGTCACGACTGAGTAGTCATTTTGCACTATTGACCTCTCCTAGATATTTGCTAATAGTAAGTCTTTTGGAAAAAGTTAGAACGATACATGTCTCTTTATTTTGTATTTGTCACGAATGTGCTGTCGTTTTACTTTATTGATCACTCCCAATGTTTTCTAACATTTAAATCTTTTGAAAAAGGTCGGAACGATAGTTCATTTGTGGCGACATGTCTCATTGGTTCACTTGTGTCCGATTCAGCAGTCGTATGGCTCCATTTACTACTCCTAAATATTTGCTAATAGTTTCTTTTTTCAAATAAGTAGTTGCGATACATGTTTCATTATCTTATACGGATCACTACTGAGTCATTTTGCTCCAACGACTATCGAAATGAAACAAAAACAATACTAGATATGGAGGAATGAAACAAAAACGACTTAAAGGACCACGAAAATTCAAGACGATACTAGAAACAGTTTTTGGTATGATCAATAGTTGTTTTGTTCCATTGATTGTTCTTGTTGTTTGTTAACCATCACAGTCTCTTAAACGAAATTAAATAGACATCATGAAACAAAAAAACGAGACTAAGATTTGAAAAACGATTTAAAGGAAAATGAATAGCCAAAAGTATATTGAATATGATGAAATGATAGTTTAATCATGTTGTGCTAAAATGCTTAAAACATCACATATAGCTCAGCATGTTGAAGTATATATTACCTCCTACTGAGAGATAGAAGAATGAATGAATTTAAGTGGCCTCAACATTGATAAATATTGGAAATGATACTTCTACCAAGGGAATCATTATGTATGTGTGTATTTCTAAAAGAGCGTGCTAGACTACACAGATTGTGCATGTATCAGTTTTATCATGCTAGATGGATTGAATAAGGTAGTCCACAAGGAGAACAATTTTAAGAAACCTGAATACTTAAAACGATACTAGATACGAAGGAACGACAGTTCAATCATGATGTGCTAAAACGCTTGAAACATGACATATAGCTGAGCATGTTGAAGGAGATATTACTTTCTACTGAGAGATAAGAGAATGAATGGATTAAAATGGGCTCAATAATGATAAGTATGAGAAGCAAAACTTCTACGAAGGGAACTGTTATGTACGTAAGTATCTCTAAAATGGCACACTAGCCCACGTAATTGTGCATTTTCGAAACGGATTGCACCGAAACCTCAAACTGAACGTGCACCATTAGGTAATTCCTACGTAGAGTAAAAAAGTATTTCAATACTGAAAACGAGAAACAATTGTTGGTACTAGAGCATGACACTACTTTCGTGATGTGTCAAAATACTGGAATCGTATCGGTGTGGTTTCAAACAAATCTTAGAGTATTGACCATTCATTTGTCAAGCTAAACATTGATGGATACGTGTCACAACTGAAGTGTTGTTTTTATTAATCATGAATGAGAGTTGATTCATTCTGTTGAATGAATGAACTGTTGAAACAATGATCGATGCTTAAACCGACTAAAGTATCATTTTTCGAAATCAAGAACGATTGTTAAATCATGTTGTTTTCTACATCTAATGAAAGGTCCAACCAAATACTAAACGCAAAGAACATGCTCTTAAACACACCTTAAGCTATTGATTACGGTGACGTTTGTCTAAAAAGATATAGTACATAATTATATAAAATTAAACTCATTAAACAATGATAGATGCATAAAACAATTGAAGTATCATTTCTGTGTTTCTGGCACGACTGCAATTTTGATCTTTATTAAGAGTCGTGATTTCTATTTCATACAATTTAGAGTCCACATTAACAAGTTCACTAATTTTATACAGCTCCACATATGAAATGCTCGAGGGAACAACAACAACATTGATATTCTCTTCGTTGTTCTCTTCATATTTCCACACCCATCTAGCTTTATTACTCGTTTCAAACTCAATAAAGTGACAGACTTGCATCCATACTATTTTTTTAGTATCCATCGCTGCAAAGAAAAATGAAAATTACAAATTAATAATTATTCATTTGCAATATATGGAAGCATGTGAGATTTTAACTAAAAGTTAAAAAAACGACAGCAGTATCATTACGTACGGGACACCATGACTGTACAGTTGTTGTGGTTAATATATTATCTTTACACTTTTAATAGCATGTCAAAATGGAAACCCTATGAATTAAAACAACTATGAAATAAAAACAGATAACGAATGTAGTATTGTTTTGTATAGCATTTCACGACTGTACATTCGTTATGACAGATATCTAATCGCTGTAGTTTCATATCAAAAGAAAACTAAAATCATGGTAACTACAATGATTCTACAATAAAAAGAGCAAGAATACATACCTAATAGCTTAGTTCTTCACATGTCTTCACCGTTTTTCAAGAGCACCAAAAGTTTCTAAAAAATCTACATAATAGGGCTCATTTGCTTCACCCTTGATCATCAACTATACATAAACAACCACTAATAGCATGACTTTGTAGTTCTGGGAGCCAAAGATAGATGACATTGTTGGAAAATGAAGAACAATTTTGGAGGAAGGCAACGATAGTGACGCGGAGCTTATGAACCCAGTAAATTACTTCAAGAGGTATTTCAGTATTTTTGCTTGAAAGGATATTTTAGACATTACAATTTCAATTTTACTATTAATTATATGAAAGGGTGTGGGGTGTGACTGTGACTGTGGTTCGTCGGAGATGAGCCATGACTCGTCAGCCACTATGACACAACTCCCCAGAAATTGTGACCTATGATTGTCTCCATTCGTGACCATTTGATTTTTCGAGAGAGAGAGAGAGAGAAGATAGTGTACCTTAATTTTGCAAATGCACTAAAAGGTATCGGTATTTATCAAGAAATCCATTTTTATTTTTAAGGTGATTGATATGAATTTTATATGTTATAATATTTATAACATTTTTGATAAGTAGCTGCAATATTTTCCCTGAAGGGTGTCCTCAATATGGAATTTGGTTATAGGTGTCCCCAATTTAGAATCCTGTAGATCCTATAGAAATCTGGTGTTCTCAATTCAGAAGTCTATGGATTTTGTAGAATTCTGGTGTCCTCAATTACCTATGGAATTTGATAGATTTCATTAAATGGTGGATTCCAATGGAATTCTAAGGATTCTAAACCTAAAAATACACTCGCAACATTCTTACTAAAATCTGATCTATCACCCTTTAATTCTTATGGATTTCATAAAATCTTTTTACATCTAGATAATTAATAAAAATTTAAGATCATAAAATTTCAAAACATGTTTTCCTTGTCAATCTAGTTTTTGAACAATCATATCACATTCAACTGATACAAAAATAGTGAGCATAATTTATTATTATCACAGTTGATTTTTCATTGGTTTTGATTGTATACTCATATTTACTTCTTCACTCGTGGGGAATTATATTAATGAATGAAAAACTACTTTCTTTTCAAAATAAATAAATAGTTATTATTATCACAAAAGCACGTAAATTTTTCCTTCACAGTTCTAATTTTTAAAAAATTAAATTTTAATCAATCTATACAAAAGAAATTTATTCGTATACGATATATGAGATTATTATAAAAATATAATGATATAAATCTAAAATAATTTCATCATTTTTTAGTAAAACCCAAATTGAGAAAGACTTTAGTTTTTCAAAAAATTACATCATATTCTAATTTTTGCAAAGTAAATGAATGTCTAGAATGAAGATGAAGTATTACCACAGTATTAAAAAGTTACAATATAATTTCATAAATTCTATATCCGTACATAAAGTAGAAAATGATGTTATTATCTTTATTTATTTTTAATTTAAAAATATTAATTTTTTTCATTTGAAGGAAGACAAGAATGATATTATTTGAATATTTTTACTTTTTTCTTATTTTTTAATCATTGAGTAAAAAGTCATATGATTTTTTCTATACCAAGTTAGCATTTAATTCGAACAAAAATAACTAAATAAAAGAAAAGAAAAATGTTACTTTAACATTTACATTTATCAACTTGAAACAAGTAAGTTCTTAAATGATTTTATAATTGATTACCCGACTACACAAAGTAAAAGCGAATTAGAAATAACAACTCAAAAAAATCAATATGAAATTCTATCGATTAAATTCTGTGTTGGAGACCCCATCTGAAATTCAATAAATTCTATTAGAAATTCACAAAAATTCATGTCATAGAATTCATGAAAATCTAACAGATTCTGTCCAATTCTATTAAAACATATCAATTCTATAAGAATCCATATAACTTAAAAATTCCGAATCCTATATTGAAGACACGCTTTAATGGTAACATATATAAAATAAAATTTATATCAATCATTTTGAAAATAAAATAATGAGTAGAATGGTTAGAATTAACATTTTTTTAATAGAAAAAGAATTGATGTGTGACATAATTAACCATTTTTTGAATCACAAGTTATTGTGAATTTTACCGCACCCAAAATTATGCAAATTTGATGGTGTTCATTGTAGTAGTGTCTAACGGACAATGTGACAATTTTTTATGAGCAATTCTAGGATGACATGAAAATGAAACATTATTAGGTGATATTCTCATGTGGCACACATTTATTTGGTGATAATTACATGGCTACTTTTTCATCTTCCAATACAAGTGTGCCATAAAAAAATGTCACCTAATATTGTCCCATTTTTATATCCTCTTAAAATTTTTCACTTTTTATTAGGTGTATTGGGCATGTTTCCTTAATGTGTTCAACGAGAGATTACTATATTAGACATTGAACACCAAATAAAATGTTTAATAGACTCCATAGCAATATTAACGTTAATTTTTGTTAGAAACCCGAAGGACCAAAAACAACTCGGTGCGGTGCGGGGTGAACGAGGAGGAGAACCTTCGTCTCTGATTGTTCGAGTAATGTGTCGGGAAATGAGTCCCCTTTGGGAACTCCGCATATTCCTGTCCGTGTATTGCCAGCATATTTCGCCTATCTCTCCGTTGCCACCTTGCCATCACCAATCCTCTATTAGTTTCTCCCCCATATTCCAATTTTGACCTTTTCTTCATCTTCCACTTCCACTCATTCATGCTCTCTCTCTTCAATTTTCTTGAATCTCTGTTATCACAATGGACCTCTATTTTTGTACCATCACAGTATTATAATTCAGAATAGGTAATGGCTAGGTAATGGCCGAACGTTTAGAAGACGATGATGGGACGGCGCTGGCCGGCCTGTCAAACGTGCCTCCAAGGCGCCAGGTTCACTCGTACAGCCACCAGTTGAGAACCAGCACCGGCACCCACCACAAGCGCTGGCAGCACCAGCTCCGCAAGCACAGCCTCGATGAAAACCACATCTTGAACAAACACGCTAACAATAAAAACAATGACTTTTATTACCATGGCCCCAACGACTCTTCTGATGATGAGGACTTCTATCCGCATTGCACAACTAGTGCTAGTATTTCTTGTGGGGGTGGCGCAGGGTCGGTAAGCGATCATCGTGTGGATTATGGATTCTCAATTGCGGATGGGGGAGATGAGTACCATCAGCAGTTTCAGCAATCAATGCCGGAGTTTATGGGCAGTGGCGGCGGCCTCGGAATATTTAAGGCGCCTAAGAGGGCAGCTGTGCACCCCAGCCGCCCGCCTTTTCTTGAGCTTAGGCCTCATCCTCTCAGAGAAACCCAGGTGATGTATCATATCATGGGTCATTTGTCCAAGAAGAATCATATTCATTTTGTCTTCTTTTAGGATAATTAGATTCCGGGACTTACTCTCGTGATTCTTGAGGTTTCTATGTCTCTTTCTGTGAGATGAGCTTCCTGAAATATTGTTCTTTCCTTGTCTCGAAGATGCACAGCATTCCGCACACTCTTCTGTTCTTATTGATTCCTACATTTTGTTGATTAAGAGTAAAGTTTAATTTTCCTTCTTTATTTGTACTCTCTTCTAACTATATATATATATATATATAGATGGAATTTACAATTTTCAACAAAGTTATCAACTTCAAGAAAAGATCTATTACTTTTTCTATATGAAATAGAGTTAGTTTTCTTTTGATACTAGTTTGGAGCCAAAGTTCACCATGACCACATTGAACATAGACGTCATTACCGTGTGTAATCATCCCTAGTTCAAGAAATTTGTAAGAATCCTTTGCAATTTTTACAGGTCGGGAAATTTTTGAGATCGTAGTTAGCACAGAAACGCAACTATGGGCAGGGCAAGAATCAGGGGTAAGAGTATGGAAGTTTACGGATGCATACGAGCCAGGAATTGGGGTTGGGGGAAGGGCACGTCGAGGTGATGAAGATGCTGCTCCATTTTATGAATCAGTAAACACATCTTCGACAATATGTTTGATGGTTGACCCTGGAAGTAAGTTGGTTTGGAGTGGGCATAAGGATGGTAAGATTAGGTCTTGGAGTATGGACCAGCCTTACACTGATGATCCCACTTTGAAGGAAGGCCTCTCTTGGCAGGCTCATCGAGGACCAGTTCTCTCAATGACTATTTCTTCTTATGGTAATAGTTTTTTTTCTAATTCCTGTTTTTTTCTTTTTTTCACTTGCTGGAAAGTTCTGTCATCTCTGAATTTTTTAGATGCTTAACCATTTCAACATTCAATCTATGGGTATATACTGCTGCAACAATAGATGCTTAAACAGTTTTACCTTTCTATTGCAACTTTTTTATCACACTTGGTTATCTTTTCGGATTTAGCTGTTTTTCTCAAAAGATGTATTGTTTGACAAGGAACTGCATGATACTACTATTTGCCATCCAGTGTAATTATTCTGAAACAATATTTTCTCAAGCTAGCCACATACTTGATTGGGCGCTTATTGCGCATTCTTTCGACACATAATGCGTAAAATATTCACCATTCACCTTGAAACTGACCTCTATTTTTTTGCTGTTTTCAACATTTAACTTTGTTGCTTGTGGTTCAGGTGATATATGGTTAGGTTTTGAGGGTGGTATTATAAAAGCGTGGCCATGGGAAGCTCTTGAAAAATCTCTCTCTCTATCACCAGAGGAAAGACACATGGCTGCTTTACTAGTGGAGAGGTCATTCATTGACCTCAGGAACCAAGTTACTGTTAATGGTGCTTGTAACATTTCGTCTTCAGATGTTAAATGTTTATTATCTGACAATGTTAGAGCCAAAGTGTGGGCGGCTGGGTCGTCATCCATTTCACTATGGTATGTTTGTCAATTTCCCGACTCCGTGCTCCTATTTACTCTTAATAACAATATCTTAAGTATATCTTAAATCTTTCTTTCTCTATGCTTCTACTTCCAAAAAGAGAAGGGAAAAAGAAAAAAATAAAAAAGGAATGAAGGGAACATGTTATGCATGGGGTGGATGCTTTGTTTTGTTGGCTATTGCTAATAATCAAGATAGTTGGGAAACTGCAGGGATGCTCGTACAAGAGAACTTCTAAAAGTATTTAACATAGATGGTCAAATTGAGAATCGCGTTGACATGCCATCAGTGCAAGACCAGATGATTGAAGATGAGAATCTTAAGCTTGTCTCCAAGTCGAAAAAGGATAAATCCCAAGGCTTTTTGCAGCGGTCACGTAATGCTATAATGGGAGCTGCAGATGCTGTTCGTCGAGTTGCAACCAAGGGATCAGCCAATGAAGATGCTAAAAAAATAGAAGCCTTGGTGCTAGCTTCAGATGGAATGATATGGACTGGATGTTCAAATGGCTTACTAGTGCAATGGGATGGAAATGGCAGCCGTTTGCAAGATTTCAATCACCATCCTTGTGCTGTTCTATGCTTTTGCACTTACGGGTCAAGAATATGGGTTGGCTATGTCAGTGGGGTGGTCCAGCTACTGGACCTTGAAGGAAACATAATTGCCGGTTGGGTAGCGCACAATGGTCCTGTCATAAAATTAGTGGTTGGAAATGGTTATGTTTTTAGCTTGGCAACTCATGGCGGTATACGGGGATGGAGCATTGCCTCTCCAGGACCCATAGATAACATTTTAAGGCTAGAATTAGCTGACAGAGAAAATATGTACACAAGACTAGATAATGTAAGAATATTGGTTGGCACGTGGAATGTTGGCCAAGGAAGAGCATCTCAGGACGCACTCATGTCTTGGGTAGCTTCTGCAGTATCAGATGTTGGTATTGTAGTTGTTGGGTTACAAGAAGTGGAAATGGGTGCAGGTTTTCTTGCAATGTCTGCAGCAAAAGAAACTGTAAGTTGTGAATAAGCTTCTCTTAATAATAATGTCTGTAGTCCCGTTCTTGTCTTTCTTGTATTATCCATTTATAATTTTATACACTTTCTACTTGCTGTTGTGTCCATTTTAGGTAGGACTTGAGGGAAGTTCTATTGGGCAATGGTGGCAGGACAACATAGGCAAGGCTTTGGATGAAGGATCTATTTTTGAACGTGTAGGTTCTAGGCAGCTGGCTGGCTTGCTGATAGCTATCTGGTGAGGTCTAACATTGCAAGTACATGTATTTATGATTTTTTATACACTACTTCTATTTTAAAACTAGACCAACCTAACTGAACTTCTCAACTCTTCTTCATTCTTGGTTCAAGACTTCTAACACACGTTCCAATTGGCTTGTTAATATCATTTCTTCAGGGTGAGAAACACACTTAGAACGCACGTTGGTGACCTGGATGTTGCTGCAGTTGCCTGTGGTTTAGGCCGTGCAATTGGCAATAAGGTAGCAGGACATCCATTGTAATTTGTAAAGCTAAATTTTTGGGCTATGACTATTTAGTATTTCAATGATTTTGTGATAGTGGGGGGGGGGGGGGGGGGGGGGGGGGGGGGGGGGGGGGGGGGGGGGGGGGGGGGGGGGGGGGGGGGGGGGGGGGGGGGGGGGGGGGGGGGGG
>CAVNYN010228314.1:22500-26763 GCA_963692815.1 Nyctanthes arbor-tristis | reverse complement strand
CCCCCCCCCCCCCCCCATTCTCAAAGTTGGAATTTCTGAGCAAAATCGTGTTTGATCCCAGCTGTTAAGAATAGTGGTAATCCATACCTGGTATTTTCTCTTCGTTTTCTTGGATATAATTGATAATTGAGACATAGTACTCCATTCTCCATTATATCTCTACCATTTGTTCCCTAATAGGAAAATGTACCACCTGCTCTCAATCTGATTTCTTAAAGAAAAAAGTTTCAGTTAAAATTGATTATCTGCTTTGGGTTGTATCAGTGCTAAAATGATGATTTGCATGGCTCAATTTTGTATGCAGGGAGGTGTAGGACTGAGGTTGAGAGTCTTTGATAGGATAATGTGTTTTGCAAACTGTCATTTTGCTGCACATCTGGAAGCAGTTAATCGCCGCAATGCTGATTTTGATCATATATATCGAACCATGACTTTCACCCGCTCATCTAACCTCCTTAACAATGCTGCTGGTACGTCTTCGGTACATTTTTTCCCTTTGCTCTGCTCTGTTGTCTTCACATCTTTGCTTTGGTGGCTCAATTCTTATGATTTCCGTGGACTCTGTGTGTTGCAGCTGGCGTCTCATCTTCCACTCAGGCTCTTCGTGCAGCAAATGTATGCATCTTGTGATTCAGACTGACTTGTTCAAGTATGTTTACTTTCTTAAGACTAAGGCCCAGGTTTATAATGGTTCACTTGCTCTAACAGGCTGCTGCCCCTAACCCTGGTGAGGGGAAGCCTGATCTTGCTGAAGCTGATATGGTCGTCTTCTGTGGTGATTTCAATTATCGCCTTTTTGGAATATCTTATGATGAAGCAAGGGATTTTGTTTCCCAGAGAAGTTTTGACTGGCTTCGAGAAAAAGATCAGTTAAGGGCGGAAATGAAAGCTGGTAAAGTCTTCCAAGGAATGCGCGAGGCAATCATCAGATTTCCTCCAACTTACAAGTTTGAAAGGGGAAAACCTGGTCTGGGAGGTAGTTGGCTGTTCCATTGAATGCATTGCTTATAGATACATCTGATTTTTCTCAAGGACAATTTTGATAGGTGACTATTTAATTCCTGATGTTTTAGGTTACGATTCTGGGGAGAAAAAGCGAATACCAGCTTGGTGTGATAGAATACTTTATAGAGATAGCCGGGCAGCTCCAACAGATGAATGCAGTTTAGAGTGCCCGGTTGTTGCTTCCATTTTACAGTAAGTTTCACTGGTTTGTGTTCCCTTAACAGTGATTGTCTTGCTTCTTGGTAAATAAAATTAAGACCTTTTTGTACGATGCATGTCGCAGATACGAGGCTCGCATGGAGGTTACTGAGAGTGATCATAAGCCTGTACGCTGCAAGTTCGATGTGGACATTGCCCGTGTGGATAGATCAGTAAGGAGACAAGAATTTGGCAAAATTCTTAAGTCTAAGGACACAGTCAGCACATCCCTTAACAAACTACGCTATGTTCCAGAAACAAATATTAGCACCAAAACAATAGCGCTAAAAAACCAAGAAATTTTCAGTTTGAGAATCACTAACAAAAGTGGGACAGACGCTGCATTTTTCCAAATCATCTGTGAAGGTCAATCCACGGTCGATGAGGATAAAGAAGCATCTGACTATCGGCCAAGAGGGTCACTTGGTTTCCCTCGCTGGCTTGAGGTAAAAAAATTTTATGCTCTAAAGATAGAAAACTTGAATGAAAATCTTCCTATCTATTAACAGCTGACATTTTGACTTCCACTTAACATGCACATGTGTGATTGATTAGGTGACACCTGCTGCCGGCATAATCAAACCTGATCAAGTTGCAGAAATATTGGTACATCATGAAGAATTCCACACATTGGAAGAATTTGTAGATGGTTTTCCACAAAGCTGGTGGTCTGAAGACACCAGGGACAAGGAGGTCATTTTGCTGGTGAATGTAAAAGGCGATTGCTCCACTGTAACAAAAACTCATCAAGTAAAGGTACGGCATTGCTTCTCAGGAAATTCAGTTCGCCTTGATCAGAAAGGTAACACTTCCGAAAAACACCAAGGTAGTTCCCACCATAGATCTTCACTTCGGAATACAGGCAGTGCTTCTGACTTGACTGATGACCATCGGTGCTTAAGAGATCCATGACGCAACATGAAAATTGAACATAAATATGATAGAACCTTCTTATGTACTAAATTCTGGGAGATTGTTGAGTAAAGCTCATTCCTTCAGTTTCCCGCTGTATAGACCATTTTCATGTACATACTCAAGGAAAATTATGTCTTACAGCTTCATTTTCACTGCAGATTTTAGCATGGATTGGATGCCGATTTTTTCACCATCAATTTGTAATATTTAGATCAACTTTATGTGATATATATAAATCCTGACAAGCATTTGATTAAAGAAATATATCAGTAGGGATCTTCCTTTCCTTTTCACACCCCTCATTCCTTGACAGATTCTTGCCCTACTTTTTATATTCTCACATGGAAAGCCTCCGGCAGTGTGGTCCAGGACATTCTAAACCTCCCCAACTTTACTCGCATGCATTCCTTTGAAATTGATTTGCAGTGACAGGATGCTGCCTTGCTAATTATATTATTAGTAAGCATTTTGGACATGAGAATGGCATGATACAAAGGTGTTGACACGACACGATTTACAGATTATTGAAGTATAAACAGAGTGCAAAATTTAGAAACAGTTATCTGGCAGAATGACTCCGCTGGCCCTTCCACCAATGTTTTTGCAATATGACTTAGCCTTTGTTGATCTGCTGCTGAGATAACTGACTTTGATGTCTGTTAATGTGATAGCAGTGCATGGATTTGTAGGGCTTCAATCAAATCTCATGGCCACCTCTGTTGCTGAGGTTCCATGTATATTTTCATATCTCACTGAACTTATCTTGATTCCAGAACTCTGATGTGGACAACCTTGGTGGTCGGGGCAATAATTTTGATCAATAATAATAGGGTTGTTTACCTTGTTCATAAGGATGTTCCAGTAGTAGATGTCTCTTACAAAACCATTTGAGGGTCTTGCCCATGTTTTAATGCGTAACCCATTATCAGATCCACTGAAAACTGAATCTGCTAAGGTTACATTTTGAACCCCGGCTTCATTAATATCTTTGCCCAGGCTACCAATGCTGCAAACAACATGGTGAAATTGGATTATGACAATATAATGAGTAATTACTTTTTCAAAGAGTAGAAACGTAACTAGGTTACCTGACCCCATGTCCAGGACCACACTGTATTTTCTCCATCCACAAATTTCTTGATCTTGGACCAATTGATATACAGTCATCTCCAGTTTTTATGCTGCTGCCAGTGATTGTAACAGCAGTAGAGGACTGAACATGAATGCCATCTGTGTTGGGGCTTAAGTTTGGAGCCACAATCCTCACGTTACGAACCATCACGCTGTTGCAGCCATTAATGAGGAGCTGCATTAACTGGCTATTCAATGAGGTTAATCCACTGACTATGACGTTGTTAGCCCAGTTGAATGTTATAGACTGGAAGTTTGTTATAAATTGCCAGGTCAAATAGTTTAATTAGCATATATCCTCAGTACTCATATGATCATCAATAATAACTGAGAATTAATTAAGGGCATGAGTAGTAGTCACATTGGCTCCAAGTGGACAGTTTCTTCCGGACTTCCTGCATGCCCAAAAGCCAGCTCCTCTGGCATCAAGAGTTCCTCCAATAACAGAAATCCTGTTTACATGAATGAACAATATCCAGGAGCCGAGGTTTCCAAAGTTGCTGCTGTAATGATCAGGAGCTACTAAAGTGCCATCAATCTGAATTTTCATCGGGTTTCGGCATGGTCCTCTGAATACAACTTCCTTTAGCAAAAAAGGCCTTTTAGGGACATAGATTTTTGAGCCTGATCGGGTACTGGAGCTACATGCTGATTTCCAAGCCATAAGGAATGCTTGGGTCGCATCAGTCGTACCATCTGGTTTAGGTCCATATGAAAGCACGTTGTATTGGATTGCTGCTGCCGTGCGGGAGCACCCCCGTTATTAGGCAATAATAAACCAACAAACAGCTTGCCATTTCTTTTATTAATTTCTCCATCGGACCTTGGAACGTCCTCGTTGCTGCTGCTTTTTCTATATTTATATTAATGAAAAACTCACTGCATGCCATTTTTTGTTTTAACTCTTAACGGAACACCACGAAAATTAGTCAGTTAGTTGCAAGTTCTAAGATGCTTAGCTTTTCAACGTCTTGGTTTAATGATATGTACGGTTTCCTGATCATGTGATAAGCT
>CAVNYN010228314.1:0-17500 GCA_963692815.1 Nyctanthes arbor-tristis | reverse complement strand
TTACGTGGGGCAGAGTTTGGTTTTTTTGGGGTGATAGTGGAAAAGTTGACAGATAAGTCACCCTTACTACCACTCTACAGAACCGTACATGAGATTTTCACTTCATACGGCTCCTCGTTCAATTCTTTCGAATTCATTGGATCCTTTCCGCGTTCGAGAATCCCCTCCCTTCTTCCACTCTGTCCCGAAGAGTAACTAGGACACATTTAGTTACGTTTTCAAGTTCTACTTGTTTCCATTTTAGATTATTTTCAAAGGAGAAGATTATTCTCTTTATCAAACATATGCGGATCCAATCAGGATCCTATAATAAGAACAAGAGATCTTTCTCAATCAATATCAATCCTTTTGCCCCTCATTCTTCGAGAATCAGAAAGATCCTTTTCAAGTTTAAATTTGTTCATTTGGAATCTGGGTTCTTCTACTTCATTTTTATTTAATATTTTTCCCCCTCTTTTTTTTTTTTTAATATCATTCCTCAAGTCCCATAGGTTTGATCCTATAGAATTTGACCCATTTTCTCATTGAATGAAGGGTACGAAATCAATCAGATTGATTTTTTGATCAAAAGTACTATGTGAAATCTTCGGTTTTTTCCTATTCCTCTATCCCATAAGTGCAATGTTTGAATCAATAGAGAACCTTTTCTTCTGTATGAATCGACCTTTATTCCATTCCAATTCCTTCCCGATACCTCTCAAGGAAAATATCGAATTGGATCTCAAATTGACGTGTTAGTGTGAGCTTATCCATATGGTTATGCACTCTTCAAATAGGAATCCGTTTTCGGAAAGATCTTGGCTTTCGTACTTTGGTGGGTCCCAGGGATCCTTTCGATGACCTATGTTGTGTTGAAGGGTATCTATCTAATCCGATCAATTGCGTAAAGCAAGCGATAGCAACGGAACTGGGGAAAGTATACAGAAAAGACGGTTCTTTTCTATTATATTAGTATTTCTATTAGATTAGTATTAGTTAGTGATCCTGGCTTAGTGAGTCCTTTCTTTCGTGATGAACTGTTGGCACCAGTCCTACATTTTGTCTCTGTGGACTGAGGAGAAAAGGGGCTTGGCGTGTACATGAGAGAAGCAACGGGGTCAACCTCTTTCAAATATACAATATGGATTCTGGCAATGCAATGTAGTTGGACTCTCATATCGATCCGAATGAATCATCCTTTCCGCGGAGGTCAATCCTTGCTTGCTAGGCAAGAGGAGAGCAAGTTACAAATTCTGTTTCGGTAGAACATGTATTTCTATTACTGTGAAAATCATAAATGAAGTAGTTAATGGTGGGATTACCATTATCCTTCCTGTAGTGACGAATCTTGTATGTGTTCTTAGGAAAAGGAATTTGTCCATTTTTCGGGGTCTCAAAGGGTGTGGAAATAGATAAGAACTCTTGAACGGAAATGGAAAAGAGATGGAACTCCAGTTCCTTTGGAATCGCTAGTTAATCCTATTTCCGATAGGGGCAGTTGACAATTGAATCCGATTTTGACCATTATTTTTATATCCGTAATAGTGCGAAAAGAAGGCCCGGCTCCAAGTTGTTCAAGAATAGTGACGTTGAGTTTCTCGACCCTTTGACTTAGGATTAGTTAGTTCTATTTCTCGATGGGGGCAGGGAAGGGATATAACTCAGCGGTAGAGTGTCACCTTGACGTGATAGAAGTCATCAGTTTAAGCCTGATTATCCCTAAACCCAATGTGAGTTTTTCTATTTAGATTTGCTCCCCCGTCGTGATTCAATGAGAATGGATAAGAGGCTCGTGGGATTGACGTGAAGGGGCAGGGATAGCTATATTTGTAGGAGCGAGCTCTAGGCGAATATGAAGCGCATGGATATAAGCCGTCGGCTGCCATTTCTGGCAACAAAATGGGGAGAGTCTCTCCACCCTTTGCTGCCGGAAATGGCTGTCATTCCAGCAGTAAAGAAGGGGGGACTCCCCCCAGTTGCCGGAATGCCAGCCGGAAATGGCTACCATTCCGGCAGCTTGGTTTTGGGTGGGGGGAAGTCCCCCTCCTACTCTTTTTGTTTTCCTTTTTTTTTCAAAATTTTTAATTAAAATATGTTAAAATATTTGTTTTTTCGTTTTGTCTAAAATGCCTCAGTCATTAACGGATGGAATTGACGTTTTCCGTCTCCAGGGACAAAAAATGAGATTTCACTAAAGGTTATGGACGTAAAAATATAAAATTAAATATTAGGAACATAATCGATAAAAAATTGAAAGGTTGGGGATGCTAGGTGTAATTAACCCTTATTATTACTACTACTATTGTTGCAACAAGAAGGCTGAAAGTCGAATCCATATAAATAATAAATTTGTAATGATGGAAGGTGAGCACGTGACACGTGGATTAATTGCGGAGAATTCTTAGGCGGGATGGTTGCCGTTTAAGTAGTAAGCAAAGCCGTTCCGACCCGGGCATTTTGGTGTTAACAGTCACGTATGTATTGTAGTGATCTTTAAAAAACCATTTTGGCCTTTCCTAATCGTGCTGGGTTTAACGGTTACATGCTATTTAAATATCCGCTTTCTAAAGGAAATTTGTGAATAAAAAAATAAGGGGTTAACGCTTAACAATGTAAAAGCAACGATTAATCATTTGTTCTCTACATAACTAGCTGAATTGAAGCATGCGAGCAATTAAAACCATTACTCGTCCAGTTCTACAAGTTCTATTCTAGCTCTAAGAATGGAGTGTCCTTTTCAACTCCATAAGAAAACCTCATGTAGCTGCCAGTGACTAGGTTTCGCAAAGCGGCTAATTCAATTTTCAACTTGGTAGGGTAGGTATGATAAATGATGACATGAATTTCAATGTTACATAATTTCTTGGCTGACATATTTGATAAACTAGTTGGATAATTTGTTTAACTATTCAAATTTAAAGAGAATGTGTTTGTTTGCAATTCTTCCGAATCTGAAATTTGTCACTTGACTTTGTTGGTACCTTGACACCTAAATGTACATGTAGTATACAAATATCTATTATTTGACTGCACTCATTTTCTGTTTTGTACATAATTGTCATTTAATCAACTCAAAAGGATATGCTGAGTGCAATATCTTCATTATTATGTTGCAATATTTTATGATTTTTATTATACTTATCTTCATCATTTAATAACACTACCACATGAGATATTGATGATCACATTATTACATAAAATCATGATTCATCACATATTACCTATATATTAATTAAGTGAACTAAGTCTCGATATCTTTTGTACAGCGATTTTCCTGCCTTTTTTATTTAGTAAATCTTGCAGTAATTGTTTTTTTTCCAACAAAAACTTTAATGAAGAGATTACATTTTTTTTGTATTTTTTTAGTTTTATTAGAATTTTTTAAAATGGAACCGGTAACATGTATTTTTTATCTACATGACCCGAAGGGTACGGCTTGGGTTGGTTAGTAATGGGGATGTGTACAGTGGAGGTGTATTTGGCCAAAATCCACATAATTCCCATTCTTATTGTTAGGATTCCTTCTATTTTCAAGTTAATTAAAAGTGATGCCTATCATATTTCATTTTTTGCCCTTCAATTTCTAGATTAATTAGATTTGAAGATTTATTCCCTGTGAGAGATGTCGCTTCTTTCTTTAAACAATCACGCTTCAATTGAACCGTATGATATCTGAAAATTTAGATTTGGTGTAAAATGTCATGCCTTGAGTTGGTAATGACTTAATAGGTTAAACATAAATTATAACACATTTTTCTATTTAAATTCTCACCACATTTCAATTTTCCAAAAAAAATGTACTTAAAAAATTTTTACAACAAAATTTTTTAATATTTTAATATGTTGTTCTACTCATGTTTTGTCTTTCCTTGTAGAGACCAAAAAGTTTAAAACTATAAATTTTACAATTTCAAATCCTTAAGTCGTTTCGCTACTAATTTCTTTGAATTTAATTCTTTAATTTAATTTAATTATATATAATAATAATGATTTATCTTACATAAGTATTTATTTATTTGTTTATTTACCATTTAATTAACCATTTAATAAGTTAGTGTAATTAATATTTTATAAATTATTTTAGTCATTTAACAACTTAAATCATTTATAAATATATATATATATATATATATTTATATATAATTTCATTGATTATTTTGTTGTTAGGAAAATTTTTAGCACATAAGGCTTTTAACTCATTATAGCCCATAAGAAACTCTTAGATCAAGTTAGGAAGTTTCGACCCCAAGCAATCAAACTTTGGCCCCAAACAATTATTTCTAAGATTTTTTCATAAAATTTTATCTCCTTATAGTGTATAAAAGCCATTTCTTTCAATCCCTCCCATTTGGCAACCCTATCAAAATTCTATAGGTAAATTAAGCTTCTTCCTCCTACGCCATTTACACTTCCATTTTTCCCTGTCATCCAATATTGTGGACTAACGAGCAAAAGTGAAATGATTTCTTGGTTGCAACTCAATTCCATTCATACACACACAGTTTTCATCCAGCCAAATTTGCTTGCAAAACAAATTCAAACATTCAACATAAATCCATGGAAAGATAATATGTGATATATACATACACATTGCTTGCAAACAGTCAAACATTTTCATACAATCTTTCAACAATTAAGCATTTCTTCTTCAGGCAATGGGCAAAAAAGGAAATGAAACAACATCTTGGTAGTTTAGACACCATCACCACCGTGCACCAGTACCACCGTGCACTACCTGCCACTGCCACCAGCACCATCGCCATTTTTCACCACCAAAACTTCACCCATTCAGCTCATTTCACAATTATGAACCGAGCCCAACCCTTTACCCTCATTTTTATACAGAAATTTTGGATTATTTTCGAATCAAGGGGGATAAATTCTTGACCGATTTCATCTCGGTTTACTCCCTCTCCGTCGTGCTTGCGCCCAAAATCGTCCATTGCAGCCATTATCGTCGTGATGAGGACCCAGCGCCGTGTGCGGCGCTGGTTTCGCTGGCGAGGGGTTCTGATCCGACGCTACTTCTCCTTCCTCCCCCACGTTTTGAGTCTCTGTTGTTCGAACGAACATGGGACTTTAGGGGTAAATATAAGACCTTTTAATATATTAATTTCAGTCCTAAGTTTTCTGTTTTCGTTTAAATAAGCAAATAAGTTTCTATTTGAGTTACTTTTGGCCTCTGAAATTTTGATCCCTTCTAGATGGGTCCAAAAACTTACTGAAAGTTTATGAGATCCAAATTTTAGTTTATGTTTAGACTTTATTTATTTAAACTCTTAAATTAGTTTATGTTTATTTTTATTAAAGCTCTAATTTCCATTAAATATGAGATTTAATGACTTTAGTTATTTAAATTCTAACTTTTTGGATTATTGACTTTTAAGGACTTCTAAATTAGTTTAAATAAATTCATAATTTTTACTCCTAAATTTTTGTTAATTCTTGATTTTCTAGTTTTGCATAACTTTTGGGTGTTAGCCACATTAGGCACTACACCATTAAACATTTTATATAGTTTTAAAAATAATTCCTTTTATAAAATAACTCATTTCACTAAAAATCCTAATTTGAGTTTTATATTTTTTTATAAGCGAGGAGTGAAAAATAAAGTTAGTAGACTTTTGCCCATTAGCTCGACTCAGTGAAACTTAAGGTAGACTCTTTTCTAAAGATATTTTCTCAAAAGTTGCACTAATATTAATTGGTTATTCTATGAATGTGCATATAGATGTGTGATTTATGTTCTTATATATTAATTATATGAGCTTAATTGCTTTATACTTGAGCCGAGATGGGATTTTTACATATGGTTTACTGCTATGCATAGATTTTTCATACATGCTATGATGTTACCATACGCGCTAGTATTTTATATGCCTTAGGGTATGAGACGAGAGTCGAAAACCTTCATTTACCATACGATACTTGTTTTCGAGTAAATACTATTTGAGACTTATGAGATGTGAATTATATTTTTGTGTATATTTGTAGCATATATTGGTTAATATTACGCTGAGTCTACTGAGTATTTCTATAAAATACACATCCCTTTCAAAATTAATATCTTACAGACTTGGAATCGGAGAAGACGCATTGAGCAATGGTAGCTTTTAAAATAAAATAAATTAATGAATCGAACTTTATTTGAGTACTTTGAAAACTTTTGATTTCGTGCGGAACAGTTTGACTTACCACTGTCCAACTATCTTTTATATTTATTACTATTAAATCAAGATATTTTATACTGTATATCCACTCTTGATTTATTTTAATTAGAAAAGAAAAAAGAAAATTATTAACATATCAGATATTTAGAACCCAGGGCGTTACATTCATGATCTATTATATGGGTTAGAATTTCTTACATTTTATGGCTAACTTTAATTGTAAAGATAACAAATTTATATTTGATAATATTATATTTTTGTCGTTGAACTTACATTTTCGAATGTATTGAATAATAGTAATAGATTTTTCACATTATTGCATATGCGTGATAGATTAGATATAATAATATAAATTATCTTCTGAACAATCTTGAACTTTAGAATTACTAAGTTTATTAATCTTATTGATTCAATTAATTTATACTTGTATTTTTATATTTTCTGCTAAGGTACAAATATTGTAGATTTATTATATAACTATTTAATTATATATTTGAATAAGTTTTTCTGTTGTACCGAAGGTTTAACTAGTTGTTGATGTTATTATTATTGTTATTATTATTATTTGGATAAATGTACATAGAGTTGTGCTATTTGAATAAAAGTACAAACAAAAATTTAAGTAGGATTGACACATTACATAATCTTATTTTTCAACCCATCATATTACCTCACATTTACAGTAAAAGTAAATCACATAACACATGTCTTTTTTATCTTCTTATTTGTTCAAATAAAATTATTTATGTACATAAAGATGAGGGGAGGATATCGGTGAGAAATGCGTGGGCTATCTCAAATTGCCTGTAACTTGGCCAGGAAAAAAGTTTGAGCCAAGCCAACGTGCATCCTATATTTTAAAGGCCAAAGCTCAGCTAAGCCCCAAGATTAGGGCAAGGCCCAAGTCAGTCGGCCTATAATTCCGGCTGAAGCAGCCCATAAATTAAAAAACAGGTTGTAATATGGGATAATTTGAAAAATACAGAAGTTTTTTATACACTTTTTAGAATTAAGGTACATAAAGTTTTTTTTTTTTAAAATAAGGTGTTTTTGCATTGTGATATTACAATATTACAACACAGCAATCACAATTCGCCAAAATATCAACTCACATCAAAACAACTCGTCAAACACCGAGTCATATCAAAACAACTCGCCAAAATACCTAGTTACAATAAAAACAACTCGCCAAAATACAGAGTCACAATAAAAAAACTCCAAAATACCAAGTTACAACAAAAAAAACTCGCCAAAACACTGAGTCAAAGTCAAAAACAACTCCAAAATACTGAGTCGCAACAAAAAAATTCGCCAAAACACAGAATCACAACAAAAATAACTCGCCAAAATACCGGGTCAAAATAAAAACAATTACAGAGTTACAATAAAAATAACTCGTCAAAATACTGAGTCACAATAAAAACAATTCATCAAAACATCTTGTCAAAATCAAACACAACTCTAAAATACCTAGTCACAATAAAAATAACTCGTCAAAACACCAAGTCACAACAAAAATAATTCATCAAAACACCGAGTCAAAATCAAACACAACTCCAAAACGGTGAGTTATAATAAAAACAACTCTTCAAAACACTGAGTCACAATAAAAACAACTCGTTAAAACATCGAGTAATAACAATATAACAACTTGGCGAAACAACAGAGTCACAACAATACAACCACCACGACCACCACCCGAGTCATTAACAACACAACACAACTGAGTCACTACCGCGACCACCACCCCGCTGACCCTACCCACCGACCACCAAATCTGATAAATAAAACAAATCAGACTCCAATTTAGATCGGAGATGGCGACCAGAGAAGGGGAGGATGACAGCTACCGAAGGAAGTGTTTTGTTTCCTATCGCGTTCGCCTCTGTACCCGTTCCACTGATTCTTCATGCTCAATTTCTACACCCAAATTCTAAGGTTTGTCACGCCCCCGCTAACTTTACAATATTTTCCGAATATCTTATGGAAATTTACAAATTCTGTAGCGGAAGCTTTTATTCAAATAACGGGGACGGGACGTGCGGAATAATTCAATTTATCTTATTTTACAGAGTTTAATAGACAAAGATAATTTTATAAGTTAACAAATCGTCAATCTCTTAAAGAAACATTTAAGCTAGGTTTTCAAAAATATATAGAGCACAAGAAGTTGTCTTGATAGATATATTTCATTGATTACCAAGGTGTGCCCAAATCATTAGAAAACTTTTACAGTGAGAAGTAGAGCTCAAATCAATATAAAGATTTTATCTCTCTATTGTCTTATATGTATAAGATGTAAAACATATATATTATAGAGGTGTACGTAAAAGTATTAAATTCGTGATAGTTTCAAGGACAGGTGTACGATCCAACTCCCAGCTTGCCTTGCTTTTCAATTGTTATGACTCCAATTATCTACAAAAATTGTAATAAGTGGGGAGTGCGTACAACGTATTCAGTGAATAACATAATCCTTTGATTCACCTTTTGTTTAGGAAACTCATTTCCAAGAAAATACATTGCATGTACAAAGCTTTTTAATGCACAAAAGGGCCCTATCACTAGTTAAACTACTACCCGTGGTGCGCGCCAGATTCATATCAATTCAATTAAGTGGATCCACAATGAACCCCGGTAGACCCATACCGAGATTCCAATTCAAAGCAAACACCACACTAATCTTCCCTATTCTGGGATCATTGAATAGGTCATAGTGTAAGAAACAATTCAGAATGGCTAAGGCCATACAATCACAAAGCAATTCAAAACGGGTAGAGCATTAACTAGCGAAACAAATGCAATAAACCAATCTTTCTTTCAATAATAATGCATTCAAATCCATGTTTGTCTCATCAAAATCATAAATCAAATACACACTTATTTTATCAAAACTTTATGCATGTAGAAAAGGAATCAAAGTATTAGGTTACCCACCTCAATATTCTTCGAATAATTCACGTGAAGAAGTATCTTTAAAGCCCTGATATTCCTCAATTAAAGCTATCTTTCAAGCTATAATCCTTTCATATATGGTAAGGGACTCTTTTCAAAGGACAAATAGGTATTTTGACGGGTTTTTATTGGTTTTCTCCTTCCCTTGGCCAAGTTGGACGAATTTTGGAGTCGGAAGAGAAAATGAAATGGTTTGGGAGTTCTTGGAAAACAATGAAACCCTTAGCCCCTATATATAATAGTTAGGATTTAGCTAATTTTAATAACTTTTGAGTTCCGCCAATCACATCGTGACAAGTGGCGCCAATCACATTGTGACAAGTGGCGCAAATCACCTCATGACGAGTGACGCGATGTGGCGCCGCACACTTGTCGGGAAATTGGCCAAGAAGTCCTTCCCCTTGCATTATCTTTCAATCAAGTCCACGCTCTTCAATTCATATCAATTTAGTCATTATACTTTAGTTTATGTCAATTATCAACCAAGATCTTTCTTTAGCGTCAATTCAATAACAATCTTCAAGCAATCTTACAATAATATTCAAGTAATTCTTCCAAAACAACAATTTCATTGCTTACCTTAATTTGTATAAAATTTCGGGATGTTACAGGGTTCATATAAGGTTTCTTGATTTCCATTTTTATATTTTGTAATTAATTAACATTCACGTGCATATGTATAATAATAATACAATTAAGATGTAATAATATTCTTTTGATTTCACGGTGAGCAGAGGCTTTCCATATCCGTGCATGAGGAATAGTCCGACAGCGGCAAAGCATCGGTTTTATGGCCTTTTTCCTTAAGTTCTTCACAATTTAAACAAGGGCGAACGACGGCTGAAGAAGAGGATGTCACTGGTGATGTCACAAAAACGCAACGGCAGCAGTAGTGGCGACGTTGGCAGTACGCTAGAAACAAAAAGAGAAATACATCGGGGTGGCAAGTGAATATGGGATGGGGTGGGTGGGGTGGGGTGGGTGCGTGGGGTTCGAAAATTGTTGTGACCCACTGGATTTTTGGGTAAGGAGCCATTATTTCCCTAATTAAACTCTATAGTATGTTAGGCTACCGTTGTGTACAGCCTACCATTCATATTGGCTTTTGTGTTTTTTTTTTTTAAATTGATTTCTAAATTATACAATAAGAAAAATAAGATTAATACCTCGGCTAATAAAACACGAAAAATTTTAAAGAGAGCTCATTTTTCTCTTATAGAGTGATACAATACCACATATCTCCTTGTTATTAGAGAACTAGGGGCACACACTTTGATTCCCTATCATATGACTCTTTTTTCTTTACAAGTCATAATGGAGATGTTAGTTCTAAACAAAACACATATCTAAAGTTTGGATTGACATAATCTGTTTCGTGACGGTGGCACATAGTTTGTTTGCCTATCATATGACTCTTTTTTCTTTACAAGGAATAATCACATCCTGTTGTTTGAGATGTAAAATGTGATGTTACCACTGAGCATAAAATTGACATATAGTAGAATCTTGTGACTTGTTTATATTTTTCAAATGTGCAAATGAGGAATCTCTAATCCTTCTTGGGCCAAATTTAGGTATTAGTGTAGGATACCCTGAGAAAATGGTTATGGTGTGGTTATGGTGTATCTTACTGGAGAGGGATGACACGAAACTTGTAATCCACCTTGTAACACTATATAAATAATTGACAATCTTATTGCTAAGGAAGCTTGCAAGCACCTATATTACCCTTGGTTGCATTTATGGATTTTTTTTCCTAGAAAACCCTCCAACTTTCTAGCTTTTTAGACCTTTTCATCTTATTTTTCTTTTCTTTTTTATAAAACGATACCATTTTGATATCTGACACAATTGAATATGGGAGTCAAATTAAAAGGTCTCAACATGAACCTTAATTAGAATTAACAAGTGAAAGCTAATAATAAACATGCCCTTCATAAAAATGATATAAGGATTGGGGATCAAATTTTACTTTTCTTCTTTCGACTTTTACACCATAACCTGATCTTTTTGACTTCGTTCAATTAAGTCCTAAATAATATTCAGAATTATTTAAATCTAATCCAGTTTAGTCCTTGAATTTATTGTCAATTAAAAAATAAGTAATCAATACCTCAACTTTCTAAGTAATTTATCTCTTTTCAATGCCACAATGTACAAACTACGAATTACAAACTTTAGTTCACATGCTCTCAACACTATGTTCATTTAATTTTGCAAATCTTGATCCAAAGTCACATGCAGAGTGCGTACTGTTAACTAGTCATATAAAAAGACTGTTTATGAAGTTAATTAGTGCTCAATTACAGAAAGTTATACCAAAATCGCTAATTTAGCCCCAAACAAGTACAAAAAGCTGAAAATCAAAACTCACCTATTCAAAAGGCTGTAAGCCAATAGTCTGCAGTAGATGTAATTGGTCCAAAAAATCTATCTCCGAAATGGAGGTTTTCTGTCACTTCGGGCAACATATTCCACCATAGGTAGTCACTCTGTCATCTTAACTAGAATTCTTTTCTGACCATGGTAGTGTTAACAATAAAATTCCATTGCAAAAGGATGGCTAATTATTTGCTACTTTAATAAATATTTTTTTAATCCTTCCTTAAGAGTTTATTTACATGTGTCATTATGAGGCTTATGCCTCAAAGACACCTAGAGGTTTATTACTCGCCTCACGGCAAAAAGCCTAGGTTACCATTTACACCTTTTCTAACTCTTGTAAGTTTCTTGTCTTGCACATGTATCTTTTTATAGAAGTTAATTAATTGTGACAGGCTGCTGCTGATGCCGAATATTACGGAAATACTGAAGTTTACAATATTATGAAGGCCCAAGGGGCTAAAGTTCCAGTAAGTATTAAACATGATCATGCTTTAGGTCGGAATGCTTCTTCTTTACAGACACTTAGAGAACTGGATGCTATATTCCTAGAAAACCAGAGAAGACACCAATGGTAGTTGCAAACCCACGTGAAGTTCCAGAATATGAGCTCAATCCACTAGACATTCAAATCCGGAAAAGCGATGGCTTCTATAAGGTATAGTAAAAAAAACTATTGAAAGCAATTTCAGTTGCTTCACGAATGCCATAAATCTGCTCCTTGCTGCATCCATTATTTAAATCTGCTCCTTGCTGCATCCATTATTTCAAGTGCACAATGCTACTGTGTCTGACAATAAAACTTTGTTACTGCTGATGGTCAGCTTTGCTATCATTATTTTTTTTTTTTTTTTTTTAATCATAGAAGAGGCACCATGATATTCATAAAATTTGCATTTCAATTGTCGTGTTTGCCTATAATTAATCAGAATAGAAGCTATGTTTGCGCCTACTCCCTTTCCTGTTGTCCCTGCAGTAGCATCTCGTCAATACAAGTATGAACTTTATTTTACCGCCTTTTTTTTTTTTTCCTTTTCTGTTGGTGGGGGGAGGGATCATATCACGTTGCTAAATGGAATGGCACAAAAGTTTCTGTGAAGATACTTGGCAGGGATAGCTATTCAGACGCTAAAACCATGCATGTCTCAGTCAACCTACAGACTTTAGCTCCTTGTTTGCTGAGAATGTCTTCTTATTAATTTTTTTTTCTTTTGGCTCACGGGGGGCGGGGTGTTCTTGTTTTACTTTACACTCTTCTTCCAAATGCAAAAATAATTAGGTTGCCGTTGTATTAGTAACTTTGGAAATAAGATGTTTATGAAGAGAGAAGTTTGCTGGAAATTAAGCTAGACTTCTGAAGGCAATAATCATGGGCCTTAAGATCTAAAAGAAGCATTAACATAAATTCAACATGCATCAAATGTATTGTATCTAAAATACATTTGTATATGATGCTGAATGTACAGCTCTATCTGGGATTCATAAATAGAATATAATTGCTAATGATAAGAATCTTGGACTTGTATTCATTCTTTAAAAGAAAGCAAATTAACAAAGTATATACTTAGTTAAAGCGGATAACTTCTCTGTTAGAGTTAGCATGCCTGTTTGGGATATTACCTGTTCGTCTTTACCTCCAGTAACATGCACTTATTGTATCAATTCTGTTATTCATGATTTTGGACATATTGTTTACTAAACAATGTGTGACTACTTTTGATTGGTAATCTCATGTTCTGTGATTCAAGCATTGCATGTCATTTCTTGCAAGTTTGCAAGTGATGCTTTTTGTCTGGTTGTTAGGTGAAAAAACCTTTCCATTATTGATTTAGAAAGAATTCATTTAAGTTTGACTCATACTCCAAATATTTTTTCTGTTAGTCCATTTTGTGCAAAATATCAATAGTTGTGCAATGTGATAGCCTGCCATGGTTAATTTCAAGGGAACACATCATTTTTCATATGATATTCTCTCCCAAAACATGATTGTTTTCTCCAGTTCTATGATGACAATTAGAAAATCTAACAGTTTACTGCAACCTAATTATTTGCAGAACATAATATGTCAAAGAACTAAGGGTTTGTTTGTGATAAATTAAGTTGTTTAAATTGTAAATAGATGGAAGTGGTGGCTAAGTAGGTCATGATGCTAGTTTAATCTTATAAAAATGTCTAGATAAGGAGTATGTTGAAGCTAGAACGTAAATATACATTATATAATCTTACCCTAACCTGCACTAAAATTAGAGTCAGCATCTTAAACTATGCAACTTGCATGTGTAATTCACGATTAGAAAATTCCATGCTTTCCATAGTGATGAATCCTTTGTCAGGATTACATTCTTGTAATTTACCTGACTTATTTTTACAATATTTATTTGCTAAACAATCAAGTAATTTCACAAACTCGAGTGAGTAACTGTCAACATTTCTGAAGAAGATGTACAAACCAAAGTTGTTTTCATACCAAAATCTAATATATTTAGAAGATGTACTGTCCCTGCTAAACAGCATGTGTTGAATGAGTAAATTAAAATAGGCAAGGCACATCTCTGTCCCATGTCCTCATATTAGCTAACGAAACATATATTTCGTAATTGATTAATGTCCTGAAACATATATTTCGTAATTGATTAATGTCCTGTGTAAGAGCATTTCTAGTGTTGGGGGAAAAACCCAACAAAACCAAATAATGTACAAAATTGAGGTGTAAAATGCCATTTGCGGATGGAAAAAGCATTTGAGGGGCTAAATTTGGCCCCAAATTTAGAGAATTCTCCCCCCCCCCCCCTCCAATTCTTAGTCCCACAAATGTCATACAAACCAGTAATATTCTACCACGTGTCTAGTTTTAATTTTATAGTTAACCAATTATTAAATAGGAGATGAAAATTTTGAATTTTGTAACAAATGAAAAATTAAATGTGAGCAAAATTTATCGTTTGTGTAATAAAACAAATGAGATTTCGATTTATATTTTTACATGTATGTGCAATTCCAAAGTCGTTTAAAAAATGTAAGTGGTGACATTATACGTACAACGACCACCAATGTTCTTACATATACCCTTATTTTCCACCTATATATTATTTGGCGATGGGTTTTTCCCCCTTGATTTTCCCCCTTGGCTATTTTCTCCCAACATTGGAAGTGCTCTAAGCCCTGGAGCAGTTAAGGGGTTCTCTTTCACTAGATTGGCAATGTCATTTTAATACATTTTTCAATTACTATTCTCTTTGGTTAGTTTGAGTTCATGGTTAACACAATATGTATCACTTTTATGCATTATACTGCAGAACTGCTTTCCAGCATGAGTTAACTTTGTTAGAAAAGGTCCGGCATCCTAATGTCACTCAACTCAAGCATGGACAGTGCAGATCTTATGCAAGTCGTCATTGGTTCTGTGGCCTTTGTAAATAAATTTGTTCAAATCAGGGAAATCACGGCTGAACAACCAATTCGTGGGAATAAAAATTTAATCTCTCTCTCTCTCTCTCATGTTTTTCTTAGCCCTGTTTATTATTTTGTGATGGTGAAGATGTTGGATAGCTACCTACAAATACCTTCTCTTTTTTTTTTTTAATTTTCTTTACTTACATTCATGGTGAATCTTCAGGGTGACCTGGGTAGCTAACTTCAAAAGAAAGGACGACTATCTCCATCTAAAGCATTAATATTTTCTCTTGAAATTGCCAGGTAATTCTGATTTTAGAACAACTCATATGTGGGAAGTAGACATTGTTGCACTGATGTTTATTTTATAATTTTCACTGTATCCTCCTTTCTCCTCCAATTTCTTTATTTCTTCTGTTTGGCATTGTTTCTGTTGTTTGGTTGGACTGATTTCATTTAGTTTGTTATCTGACGGTTCAAGCAATTTACCATTGACAGGGGAATGAATTATCTTCACGAATGCAAACCCGACCCTGTTATTCATTGTGATTTAAAGCCAAAGTAAGGAAACAAAATGCTGAACTGGTTTCTCTTATATAGGGGGAGAAAGGGGGCCCAAAAAAAAAGCTATTCTTGAATTTGATTGCGCGATTGCACATACTTTGTTTAGTTTTTGAAATTACCGTAAAGTACCAGAAATATTTTGCTGGATTGTGGAGGGCAGTTGAAGTTCGCTGGATTTGGCGTGATTAGATTTTCGGAAGTATCACCAGATAAAGTAAGACTATTGCAACCTGAAGCCATAGATCATGCAAGTAAGACTTCTACATATAAGATAGTTGAGTGGGGTCATAACACTTTTCATCCAGCAAGGTATTTCTGAAGTTTTCCCCTCTGGTTAACTATAGGTCTGTACGCGGCACCTGAAATTTATAAAGATGAAATATTTGATAGAAGTGTGGATGTGTACTCTTTTGGTCTCATACTTTATGAGGTGATATCTTTGAGCCTTATGATTTTGTTCTGCTCTTTCAGCTTGTTGAATAGAGGAATCTATATATATAAAATGCAAGCGTAACTGAGAATTATGCATTTTCCATCAACTAATACTAAATGACTAAATCTTTTCAAAATGCTTTACTATTGAATGTTTGTTTTAGCATCTAACAGGCTTTTTAGTTATCCAACTTCAGTTCTTTTTAATAGGAAACTCTATGATAAACTTTTGCAAAAGATGTTATGGTAACTCTTGTACAAAATATCACTGCAACAGACATTTTTTCAACATATGTAGAAATATTTGTGTTAATTGATAACACTTCCAGGGATTCTGATCCTAGTTTATCTTTTCCTTTTATAATTGATTTGTTTAGATTACCTTTAGTTTAATAAGTTTCCGATCTTAGAAGAATAATTGTAGGGATTTGATTTTCTGTATCACATAATTGGAGGAAGGAGATTATGCTTCCTCCTCTATTTATTCCATGTAATTCTGTTTTTGAAAATAAGAGAGAGAGTAATCATTCTTGGAAGAATAATTTCGTTAACATAGTTCTGTGTTTCTTCCTCAGTTTCCCCATATTAATTATATACCTATTTCAATGTAATTTGATTTACAATTTTGCAAGATGCACTATCAATTTCCTGTCTTGAACCATGCGTATCTTTGGGTCTTTTGATTTAGATGGTGGAGGGGGTGCCACCCTTTAATTCCAAGTCTCTTGAAGAAGCTGCTAGATTGATGTGCTTAGAAGATAAGAGACCGACACTCAAGGTCAAGTCAAATTCTTATCCACCTGTTTTAAAAGGGTAAGTCATTGCTTTCTTTTCTTTTTGTTCTGATTCTGATTTTATGCCCAGTTATCAATGTAATCTCTGTTGAGATGCAGTGACTTCGATCTTCTGGCAAATTCATGTGTTGATTAAGCAGTTCATTGAAACCGAGGCCTTTTTTCTAGCAAAAACCAATTAGCTTGATTTTCCCTTTGTTTTGTTTTTTTTTTAAGAAGATATCTCAGCTCGAAAATCCAACCCCGAGCTATACATATTATTGATAAGCAAAAAAAACTTTACAATGCAAGGAGAGGGACTTATGTGCCTTACCTCGAAGAGAAATACACTATAATAAGGAATGATAGGAATGAGTCCTAATCACCCGAAAATGATGAATGTCAACTATGAGTCTTACTTAAAAGGAAAATGCAGAATCAAAGCACCCTAATACAATCTATTACATGGCAAAAAAATAAAGAACTAAGGAATACACTGCCAACATATTATAAATGATTTTCCCTTTGTGAGATAATTTCATCTAATCTTTCTCTGTGTGTGTGTGTGTGTCACACCTTTTAGATGATTTGTTATTCTTTTGAATTAGTTTTTACTTTTATTCTCATTCCTTGGATTATTACACATGATCGGCCTTTTCGTTCCTTTTTCGACTCATGTAATTTATTATATTACCATATAATTTATTGCACATTACATTGTGTCATCGTTTATGATATATTATTTTATAAAATTGTAATTTTCCATTATGTGACTATTTATCATAGAAACTACCAACTGTGTAATTTATTACATCTCATGTAATCTTAGTACTAAACTATTTCACCATAATA
>CAVNYN010228303.1:0-14434 GCA_963692815.1 Nyctanthes arbor-tristis | reverse complement strand
AGATACTTGAGGACCATTTCACCATCAATCAGGTAAGTAAGCTTCTTCAGAAGCTCTATAAATGTCATGAAAACATGAAGCAAGTTATTTCATTTCATGTACAAGCAAGAAATACATTTCATTTTTTGTGCAATAGAATGTTTTAAATCTTTCGGTAGATGAAAGCAACGATGCCAACGAAGCATGTATCTGAATGCAAATTCGAAAATTTGAATTGATCATTACAGGAAAGGGAAATTAATGTCAGCAACCACAAACCTCGGAAGCTGATGTTTCGAGGGACAGAAATTACGCGGGTTTCACCACCAACGTACTTAAGTTGAGCATCAGCCGGGCGGGGAAGAATCTTGCCACCATGGCTGCACAAGAATTTGACTTTATTGTTCCTGGGTGAACCAGGGGTAGAAGTACCAGAAATAACTGTATCCTCAGCAATTCCACCTTCAGGTGGCATGTTGGAATAACTTTGCCGGCGGGTTGGTGGCGGGTTATGGCTGGAACATGCGATGAGAGGACTGAAAGAGGTATTAACAACATGCAAATGAGAGAAATGAGGAAGTCATGGTTGTCGGATTTTGAGGTATTCATAACCAGAAACAAAGGCTGAGCTTGATTTTCTATTTTTGTTTCTTACACACGCCATAGGCTCTGTCCCTCCCTTTCTCTCTCTCTCTCTTTGGCTTGATTGCCTCCTGGATATAGGGGAAGATAGATCGGAAGAGCACACGTCGAAATGAGTAGAGAGAGATAATATCCAATGCTCTGCTCATCATTAGACGGTCACACTATGTAATTTTATTAATATTATTATTGTTATTATTATTAATTTAAATGAAGTATTTTTTTTTTAAATACAATTTGAGGAACTTCAGGGGTACATAGATTCAAACTTAGGATCCCGTCCTTGTAACGACTGTTGTTTATCACTTGAACTATTGCCCTTGTTCTAACGGTCACGCTATGTTACTTAGATAGTTTGATCATCATATGTAACTATTTTTCTTAGACTATTTTGCCACGTTTGGAGCAATGCGATAACGATAGAGAAAATTTTGTACAAAATTGAATCGATTGTCCCGTGCCACATAAATGGTAATAATTGGGGGGGGGGGGGGTTATAATCACTGATTGTCTAGATAACACAATGTCAACTATAGATAGAAAAAGATTAGAAAAAATCAGTATGATAAACAACTATCTACAACACACAAGTTTAAAGGTGACGTGTTCCAAGATCACGACTTCACGAGTTCCCATCTCTTTTTCTTTTGTTTTTGTTACTCTCTTAAAGCGCAGCTATACCGTGTAACATTTATCACACTCCGCCAATCAAAGTTAAAGCAAGGAAATTACTGCCGATCCTGCTTTTGAGTTATTTATTTTTTTATTTTTAGTCTTTATTTCTCAGTAAAAAAATGATTTTTATATTTGTGTCTCTCAATTTTTAAGATTGTTCTCTTCATTATCATATAAGGCAAAGTAATAACAAAAATAAAAGTAAACAAGTCTGGCTTATTAATCTTAAATTTTAGTCTTTGATCAACTGACACGATATTTTTTATAACATTGTTTGGTTTTTTATTTCACTTTGTTTACTAACTTTTAATAAATAGAATTTTAGAGAATTATAATAATCTCTTTAAGTTAAAACTAGTAGATTAGGCCAAAAACAACATTGGTAATTTGCACCAAAAATCCCCAACCTTTGCATTCATTTGCACTTTAATTCCTAACCTTTGAATTTATACGAGGAGGCCCCAACCTCTCAAAATTTGGCATGGTTCATCCAACTGCATATTTTTTTTAAAAAAAAAATTAAAACCCTCAAGGCTCTGTTTGACCACCAATTAAATTGAATCCTATTACAGTTGGAATTAAATTTAAATCCACGTTATATAGGAGTACATAAAAGTAACACGTAAATAGAAAAATAAAATGTGTGCATAAATAAAAGATTTCAAATTTTTTACATGACTTTTTTGTTATTACGCCCACACGTGCGCGCGCGCGCACTCACACACACACACACACATATATATATCACTTTTATATACACTCATGTGACGTGAATATAGAATTTAATTTCAATTACAATAAGATCTGACTTAACTGGTTAGCAAAATGGAGCCTAATGTTTTAATGAAAAATTATGCATTTTGGATAAACCTCGCTAATTTTCGAAAGGTTGGGGGGCTCTGGGTCCAGAATTAAAGGTTGTGGATGAAAGTGCGAAGATTATGGACCTTTGCTGCAAATTATTCAAAAAATATCTAAGGGTGAAAATGTTTGGTTTGAGAATTTAGGGGCTGAAAGCTTAGTCAAAAAAGTTAGGGGTTTAAAATCAAATAGTTTGAGCTTCATCCTGTTTCAGTACTACAAAAATGGCAAATTGTCCTATCGAAAACATATCCTACTATCATAAATCCTACAATTGTATAAATATTTCTTTAATTGCATTTGGTTATAGCTAATGTGCATAATTATTTATTTTTTAGAATATGGTAATGGTTGGATATTAAAGAAAAATGTATAAAAAAAATGTTATGAAGAAGATATAGAGTTTGTGGGTTGGAGAAGTTTTTTAAAATAGAGTACGTTGTATTATATTTTAAAGTACATGTACTATAAAATAGAGCAGGAGGGTTGGAGATACCCTTAGTTGGCACAACAAGTTGCAAATGCATGATTATAAGCGAACCGAATTGATGATGGTTGTGCTGGGGAGTACAGTGGCAATTTGTCTATGCTAACGTCTCATTTTCGATATCAGTACAACGATTTTGTCCGCTTTGAGACCCATGCACTTGATGTGGTACTTTCAAGAGTTTGTAAATTCACTAAGGGAATCACGTCCCAAAAATTGATCCCTAAATTTTGATCTTATGGCCTCCGAGACTCTGTAAACCCAAAATCCTCTCTAATTTAAAGGGTTAAGAGAAAAAACAGAATTGGAGAAAGGTTTTTCTTGATATTTCTTTATTCAATTGAAGCTTTGATACAATAGCAACTGGAGGATGAAGAATATATATAGTATAGCTCATACACATGATAAGTTTGGAAAGAACAGATTCCTAAACTAATTCCTTGAAACTAGCAATCAACATACATAAAAAAATATTCAAACGTAAATGATAAATTTTCCTATATCAAAATAAACTACCATTTATGTAGAAAGTTGTTACTCTTAGGAGTCCTTGACACCAGCCATATTCCTTGAATAAATATTTGAATGAGCATAATCTCCCTTATCTTCTTATCTCTCCATAACATGTGGGATACCTTATAACTCCCAAAGCTCATACGTTTGGACAAGGTTTGCCAATACCCTCCCGCAAATTGAGCCGGGGCTGGAGGCACAGTTTGTTGCTAAAGTAAGCTAGTGCAGCTTTTGGAACAGATTTTGTAAAGAGATCAGCAACTTGTTCAGACGACGGAATCTGTTTAGTGGCAAGTAGCCGAAGAACAACGCGTTCACGTACAAAATGGTAGTGCAGTTCGATATGTTTACTTCGAGCATGGAAAATTGGATTAATTGTCATGTATAGAGCACTGATATTATCACAATAAAGAATTGGTGAAGATGGAAGTGAAATATGAAGATCTCTGATGATGTAAGAAATGGTACTCTACTTCAGTACCGGAGTGAGAAATGGTGTGTTGTTTCTTAGCACACCATGACATGATATTGGAACCAAAAAAGGTACAGTAACCGGTAGTTGATCGCCTTATTGTAGGACAACCCGCCCAACCAGCATCAGAAAAAGGCAGACAATATAAGTGTAGTATTGGAAGTGAGATGAAGACTGATAGAGAGCGTACCAATTTCAAGTGAGCAACCTTAGAGGCATGCATGAACTGTGAAACATAGTTGACACCGTAGTAGAGATCTGGGCGCGTACGCGTGAGGTACTGAAGAGCTCTAACAATCCCACGATAAAGACTAGGATCCGCAAGAGGAGTTGCAGGTTCAGGAGGTCTGAGCTTGACATCCAACGGAGTAGACATAGGTTTGCATTCTAACATTTTGGAGCGCTCAAGGATGGTAAGAGCATAGTGTGACTGAGAAAGATGTAGCCCGTCGAGTGTAGGAGAGATCTCAACACTAAGAGAATGATGAACTGGTCCGAGGTCCTTCATGGAGAATTCACAACTTAAAGTTTGAACAAAGGAATTGACAAGTACTGTGAAAGACCCTGTAAGGAGCATATCATCAATGTATAAAAATAAAGCAAGAATACCCTAACCAGTGTGACAAACAAAAAGAGAAGGATTAGCAAGACTACAGAAAAAACCACAGGAAATAAGAAAATCACTGATTCTATCAAACCAAGCACAGGGTCCCGGCTTAAGGCCATTAGAGCACGCTGAAGCTTACAAACATGTTTCAGAAACTGAAGGTCAGCCATACGTGAGGGTTGTTCCATGTATATATCTTCAGCAATATAACCATATAAGAACACATTTTTGACGTCCAATTGTCGAAGGGGCCAATGCTTTACAAGAGAAAATTTAAAATTAGACCAATTGTACCTGGATGTATGACAGGAGAAAAAGTGTAATCCAGACCATCGATCTGATGATAACCTTTTGCGACTAGCCGAACTTTGAGACGATCTGAGGAACCATCAAGTTTAAGCTTGGCCCTAAAGACCCATTTTCAGCCAATCACATGCATAGTCGGAGTGCGTGGAACAGATCGGAAGAGCTCATTTTGATGAAGAGCAGCAAGTTCATCAAACATTGCAGTTTTCCATCTGGGGTGAGACAAAGTTGTTTTAACCGTCTTTGGTTCGCGAGGTATAGTCTTAGAGTAGCAAACGATTAAGGCATATTTAAGATTGGGCTTGACGACTCCACTTTAAGAGTGGATAGTCATATGATAAGGGACACGTGTAGAACGGGATTGGGATTCTGAGGCAACAGCAGAGGACACAGGTTCAAATATAATAGGTGCAACAGGGGCTGTCATTGTGTCACCATATGGGAACGAATCATGATGAGGTTCAGATGAAGTAGTTAGTCAGTGTCTGGTTGAGGTAGGCTCAACAGAAAGAGGATCTGATGACAGCGCAGGGTCATTTTGAGGAAGAGTCATCACAGCAGTTGGTAGTGGAATATGTGAGCGGGAAAGTGAGAGTAGCTCTTGTGAAGGTGGACTTGACTCAGACAAAACACAAGGAGGTAGCCAAGAATTAAAAAAAATGATGTACGTGAGAAACCGAAGTAGATGAGTTAGATGATTTAAATGGAAAAATAGTTTCAGCAAATACAATATGTCGAGAAATAACATACCTGCGACTAGGAGGGTGAAAGCATTTATATCCTTTGTGTTTTTCACTGTAATATACAAAAACACATAAAGCAGATCTAGGATCAAACTTATTATTTTTGGTATCCAATATATATGGAAAACATTTGGATCCAAACACGTAAACAAAAGTATAATCAGGATGAGTCCCGCGCAACATGAAATATGGAGTTTCAAAGTTAAGTGAGGATGAAGGTAACCGATTAAGAAGAAAAACAACAGTGGAAAATGCTTCCAACCATAGATATAGAAGTGCATGACTATGAAAAAGCATTCCCATACCTAGTTCACGTATAATACTGTGTCATCATTCAACCATACATGTTTGTTCCGGAGTATAGGGACACGAAATCTGATGAACAATTTGTAACATCCCGTAAAATTTTATAAAGAAATTATACAAAATAATCATCACTTTAATAAAGATGAGAAAGTTATCTCTTGAACTTGCATCAGTTGAAAGTTTATAAGATTATGACAAAGTGATCGAATTAAATTGCATAAATTGTAAAGTTACAAGATTTATCATTCGAATGAGTACCAAGAAATAGAATCGTATTGAACTTCAAAGTTGAGAGTTTGCCACTCAAATTGAATTGAAATATGACAATGTAATCGAATTTGAATTATTGAAAGATTGTTACACAAATAAATGTTAAGAATTGTAAAATGATGGTTATTGACAACATGATCGATGTTTTGACAATGAATTGAAGTTAAAAGATGGTTGTTGGCAATGATTGAATAACCACGTCAGTTTGCTATTGACAAATGTAAATATTTTGACGATGACAGAATAACCGTTTGAGATGCCACAAAATGCAAAGACTGTTACTCAAGCAAAGCCTAAAGACAAGAATGTGGCTATTGATTAGTATGACTCAAAGTGTAGCCACTTAATTAAAAAACCACGTTAAGTGAAAGGACGTTAAGTAATATTGATCAAAGTTACATGACCTAATCATAAGACAACATAAAGTATAAGGACTCCTCGAGTAATTTGCCACCAAGTGTACAGCGCCACAACGCACCACATGTCACGTTCTGGTTGGCGGAACTCAAAAGTTTATTAAAACCAACTAAATTTGAATATTTATAATGAATATAGATAGGAATGAGGGGATGGGGATTTCTTCAACCCATCTATCTTACCTCTCTCTCCCATCCGTCCCCTTTCTCCCTCCCTTTCCACCTCTATATCAAGATTAATTGTCTTGATTCCTTAGCAAATCTCAAGTTTTTCATAAATGAAAAATCGTCCAAGAATACTAAAGGGTGAAAAACAACCCTTGAAACCTATCAAACCTTAAGTGTCACACTTGGAAATGATCCTTTATCATATATATAATGAATACAACTTGAAATACCACTTTGATTGAGGGAAATAAAGGTTTTTAAGGCATTTGTCAACAACTCAAAGAATCTTTGGAAAAATCAAGTTAAAGAGGTGAGTAACTAATATTTTGATTCCCTTTTAGCATTTATGAAGTTTTGATATGAAAGGCATGAATTTTGATTGAAGTATTCCATGAGATAAACATGGATTTTGATGCCATGAAAAGAAAGATTGATTATTGCATTTGAATTATTAGTTGATGCTCTACCATTTTTATATTTGCTCTGCTTTGCTTTGTTGACATACTAGGAACTATCTAATGATCCTGAGATGGGTGTCGATTAGTGTGGTATTTGCTTTGATTTTGGAATTCTAGTAGGGGTCAACCGGGATTTGAATGTAGATCCATTTAATTGTAAATGACCATGATTAAATTGATATGAAACTTGCGCGCATAACAGGCAATAGTTTGACTAGTGATAGGACCCTTTTGTGCATTTGAAAGCTTTGTGCATTCAATGATAATGGTTTTCTCAAAAATGAACTTCTCAAATTAAAGGTGAATCAAATGGGTGTTGTTACCCACTGAATACTTTGTACACATTCCTCTTTTCTACAATTTTGTAGATAAATGAAAGCATGATCTTTGGAAACTTACGGCTATAGGAGTAGTGTTTTGCATGTAATGACAACTTGTCTTTGAAGATATTATGAATTTAATACGTTTTGTATTAATAAGTATGCACACCTCTCTATAAATGTATTTCTATCCATTGAAAAATTACCTTTCAATATGATAGCTTCCCAATAATTTCTCTTAACTAGATTAATGTTGATTGCTTTGGTAATCAATGAAATATATCTATTAAGATAATTTGTTGTGTTCTTTGTATTTTATTGGAAAACTAAGTTTTAATGATTCTTTAACATATAACAACTTATTAGTTTAAGTAATTAGCTTTATCAAGACAAAAACAATTTTGTTCATTTTGTACATCCCGTCCCCACTATTTGTATTGAAACTTCCGCTATGAAATTTGTTATTCTTTATAAGATATTCAAAAATATTAACGGGGCGAGACACAATTCCTGTGGCAAGTAAATGAGATGATAACCGTGAATTAACAAATTCTGCCCCACCATCATAGTGGAAGATTCTTATTTTCTTATTGTATTGGCACTCGATATATTGTTCAAATGCTAAATAGGCAGCAAAGAAATCTGATTTATTTCATAGAGGAATAATCCAACTATATTTAGAGAAATCATCTACTACACATGCATAGAATCGAAACTTGCCAATAGATAAAACCGGAGCAAGGCCCCATAGATCACAATGTATCTTATCAAAAACACTAGAACTGGAGTGTTCAGAAGAACTAAAAGGAAGTTTACTTAATTTGCCTAATTGACAACTATCACATAAGTGATATGCTTTTGAAGAACCTACAACTTCAGTCAACCTTTTATTCTTTAACAACTGAATTGCAAAAAATTGTGGATGGCTTAAACGTTGATGCCAAATGCCTGTAGTGCCAGATTTGAATCGATAAGAGACATGTGCCTTTGGCTCATCGGACAAGACGTATAAATCACCCTTTCATTTCCCTGTTAAAAGTGGATGGCCTGTGTTCCATTCCTTTACCCAAAAATCAACATTAGAAAATCTACAATTGATAGGAAAATGAGAGGTGAGCACAAAGCAAATTTTTCTTTAGATTTGGCACTAAAAGAACATCACGAAGAGGTAAAACATTGTCCTTTTGTTTAATAGAAGAATTTCCAATACCTGTTATCAGTAAATGAGATTCATCTCCAATGATGATGGAATCAGTTCCATTATATTTATGCACATTAGTTAACATACCTTGCTGTCCAGTCTTATGATTTGAAGCTCTGGTATCTGTCGTCCACTATGTGTCAACAACAGTATTGTCTAATGTGAGCGCTGCAAGGGCTTGTGGGATTTCATTGTGCTGATTTGTTTTCTTCGGTATCCACCAGCAAATTTTGGCAATATGACTTGATTTGCCACAATATTGACAGGTTTCATCGCGATACAAATCTCTTTCTGCAGGAGTCATTCGTCGTTCTCCAAGTGGTTGTGGTCTGCGCTGTGGTGTGTTAGGATTACCTGAGTAGCCTTGTGATTGACTTCAGGATTTTTACTCTTGAAAACCACGACCTGTAGAAGTGGAGGTGTTGTTTTGGCTTCTGGACGTGAGGTTTCATGTATGTTTCTGTTGTTGCCTATAAAAGGCTAAATATGGAGTGAGAGGAGAAAGAGAAACTTCAGATTGATTGGAGAACCAGTTCCAACGGTCATCAAGATTTTGCAACTGTGAAATCAGTTTTGTGTAGGATGGTCTTAGGGGGTTTTAGCATTGTTGTGGTGAAGTTTTCATATTGTGGTCCGAGGCTTGTGAGGAGACAAAACACTTTTTCTTTATAAGGGACAGGTTTGCCAATGGCAGCAAGGTTATCACACAAACCTTTGAAGATTCGTATATGGTCTGCAATAGTTTTGTTTTCATCTTTACGCAGATAATTTAGTTGCTGTCAAAGTGTGAACTCTCGCTCTTGAGAGTCTTGTGCGTACACTTCTTTGAGTGCTTCCCAAACTGTAAGTGCTGTGTCTAACTCGATGACAAGTCTAAAAGCTTCTTCAGAGGGAGCTCCAATGATCCAACCTCTGAGAAGGCGATTACACTTCTGCCAAGTAACAAATTCTTTTGTTAATGTTGATGATGTATTTCCTGTGTCTCTGGTATCTAGACTTTGAGTGGCAAATTTGGGTGGAATAGGAGTTTCATTGGTGAGATGATGAACTAAATCTTGGCTTTCTGCCAAACCTAATACTTGTTCTCTCCATGAAGGAAAGTTGGATGGAGTGAGTTTCACAGTAGCAAAGTTACCAACATTCAAGGATAGAGAAGTCATGATGTGAAGAATAATAGATCGTTTATGCTCTGATAAAAACAGAATTGGAGAGGTTTTTCTTGATATTTCTTTATTTGATTCAAGCTTTGATAAAATAGCAACTGGAGGAAGAAGAATATATATAGTACAGCTCATACACATGATAAGTTTGGAAGGAACAGATTCCTAAACTAATTCCTTGAAACTAGCAATCAACATATACAAAAAATATTCAAATGTAAATGATAAAGTTTCCTATATCAAAATAAACTACCATTTATGTAGAAAGTTGTTAGTCTTAGGAGTCCTTGACACCAGCCATATTCCTTGAATAAATATTTGAATGAGCATAATCTCCCTTATCTCCTTATGTCTCCATAACATGCATGTGGATACACCTTGTAACTCCCAAAGCTCATACGTTTGGACAAGGTTTGTCAATAGGTTAAAGTGTTAATCATCTAAACCCTAGCTTATTATTCTTGTACTTGAACGCCATAAATTAACGTAACCAAATACTTACATTCATTCATACGTACTCTTTCACCCAGATTTAGTAATGGTTAGTCGGACGGCGAAATTTAAGAGAAGATGGCAGTCCAAGAAGAAGAACAAGAACCCATTACAATTGCCATATGCACCCCAGGTTCGTACTGCCAAGGATCAATTATATTTGTTCTGTTTTTCCACATTTAATTTATCTGCTTTTTTTGCTCTCTTGATTTTAAGGTTTTATGATTTATGGTTGTGAATATTAATGTTTAGGATTGGTTTTTCAATATCCCTTCCGAATTAACATGCATTTTACGATGTGTTAATGATTTATCTGTACTTGTGCTTAGGTTTGCTGCGATTTAAATAGATATCATGATTCGAATGGCCGAACATGAATCTAAGCAGGCTGAGACAGAATCGAAGCTGGCTCAACTTGTTACCTCGTACCAAGATTTGACGATTCAAATGACACAGTTAAATGGGGCCTTTGCAGACATGATCGAAAATTTTCGCAAAGAGTTGGGTGAAAGAAGCTGCAGCCAGTGTTCACACGCCGCTTCTTCCAATCGTCAGCTCGAAGGATCTAAATCTTATACTAACTTCAATTGGGATGTAAGTAAATAACAGTCTAAATATAAATAGCCCTGGCTATAAGAGTTGCACTGATTTGCTCTGTTTTCACTTTTTAAGTTTGATACTGAAGACGATTCTGAATTTGAAGACAAGGAAGCAGAATTTGAAGAAATTGATGTGAATTCGAACATAAGCAATGGAGTTGAGGAAACGGCAGATATTGAAAAGGAGAGACGAGATGGTGATGATATACGGGCAATAAGTTTAGGATGTGCGGTCTCAAATGAGATTAAGGTTTGTCTGTTTTGTTTATGTTACATGATTTGGTTCAAGAGTAATAAATGTGTTAATAATGTTTACAAGACTATGCTCTTTTTAGATTGATGTCGGAAATGAAGATAAAGGGGGAGATATTGAACATGAGGGATCATACTCAATCGATCTAACTTCAGATATTATTTTCGAAATTTTATCAACACTTCCAGTAGTTACTGTCATGAAATTCAAACTTGCTTGCAAGAAATGGAACGCATTGCTCTCAACTACTGAGTTTGCTAAGCTGCATCTTTCCAAATCAAATCCTTGCCTTATCGTCCTCCAAACCAAAGGCCACAGTAAAAAGCGTACACAATCTTGTAGACTATTCAAATTTGGAGATGAGAATGGTGGTTATCTTCTTGGTTCTTTCCAAAAAATCAAATTTTCGCTCTCAATAATCCCTGGAAGGGGAAAAGTTAACGCTACTGCATATTTTCTAGGTTCTGTTAATGGCTTGGTTTGCTTCTGCCGCAGTTTATCAGATACTGATAAAATTGTAGTGGGCTGTCTATATGTGTGCAACTCCGTTACACGGGAGTATATCATGCTTCCAATTGTCAAAGACTTTGTCGAATCTCCTGATGTAGTAGCATATGGTTTTGGTGCGACCACCCATAGTGATCAATATAAAGCTGTTATAATTTATCAATGGATTGAGTATGATGACACCACAGACGTATATGTACAAATTAGAAACTCCGAATTTAGTGTTTACACTCTTGGAACAGGTTCTTTGCGAGGTGTAGGCGGTGTTTCTACTGTGTACAGATATACTACTGATGAAAATGCAGTTGGCATTTTTTTCAATGGGAATCTTCACTGGCTAGTAAAAGAATTGAAGTGCTCAAAGTTGGTTTCCTGTTTCGACTTGGAGAAAGAGTTATTCTGGACATTCCCCATTCCTGCTGGCGATGAACAAAGCTATTTTCGCTTGGGTGTCATCGAGGGTTGTCTATGTCTTTGTCAATTTCGGTATCTTGATTCTCCAGATGTTATCGTATGGATGATGAAGGAATATGGAGCAAAGAATTCATGGACTAAAGAATATGTTATCAGCAACAAAACTGATCCACATTATAAATGTTATAGAGTTGATGATGATGATGACGACGACGACACAGATGAAAAGAATGATCATATAGCATCTTCCTTGGTGGATAATCACTTTTTCCTCGGTAGTATTCTGAGCAAACCGATGCAAACAGTTCCCAGAGTGACTGATCGCCATCAGTCAATGTTCTATACCCCAAGCTTTCTTTCCCTCAAAGATTTTGGATCTGAGAAAGTAAGGAGATTCTAAGACGGACAGTAATTGCATGGTCTACAGATTCAAGACGAGATAAGTCTGCTAATTTTTCATCTTACAGTCGGATTCCACTGCCAAAAAGTGGTATGCTAGTTTTGCATATTTTTCTAGTTATAATAACATAAATTATTTCCTTCATTTTTTTTTTATAGGTTCATGGAAGTTATTTCTTTCCCCTCTTTAATTTCTTTGCTGAATTATCAGACAGTATTTCATTGCAAGACTCTTGATGCTGGTAGGTTATCAACAGCAGTTTTTTTGGCACTCCTGTTATGTGCAAGTCCGAGTAAGAGAAACTGGTTGGACTCTTATCCAAGCAGAATTAAGGATGTTGTGAGATTATTATCTTCAAAATGACAAGTTTATAACATTATATTTTTCTCTTCCAATTTTTAAGAAGAATCATGTTATTATATGGAAATGTCTCATGTTTTGTTCTTGATTTGATACTTGTTTTGATGATGCAGCATGAAGCAAAAAATTGAAGTGAAAACCTTGTGAAATAGCAAAATTCTGGAATCCACTAGAGAAAGTAACAATTCTCAAAATTTGATTAATCGAATAATGCTGCTGAAAACTGTTGTTACTTGCTTTGTGTACCTTAATGCTGCATCATTTGTCCTTCAAACTTCGTTACACGACGCTCTTCCGATCTAGTCAATCTTGGAATAATAAAGATGCAGTTTTGTTCTTTTATGTAGAGCCAGAACCCCTCCGAGCCCACATTCACTTCAACAGTTGGTATTTGTGTACTTTAAAAGGCGTCAGCAGTTAGCTTTAGAACGTGACCAATATCCAATCCACCATATATGGTTGATATAACTGGATGGAAATCATGCTATTTGGATATACAGGTTCACAAAAGTTACGACACAAGATTTGGAATTACATTGGTGTAAGGGTAGTTTGGTAATTTATGCCCTTTTTTTTGTCATAGGTAGCTTCTGTTCACCTGTGATCAAATAAATTAAGGGCAATGATATTACCACTACGAATTTTTATTTCCACACTACATTATAAATGTACCACAGTTGAAAGACATTTTTAATTAGCACACCACTATCCATTTACACATACCTATGAAATTAATTATCAATAATCAATGTATAAAATTAAATCAAAGATTTATATTCCTAAATATATTATATATAACACAACATAATTGTTTTCTTTTACATTGTTCGTAAGTTAAAATATATACAAATTAGATCTTAAATCAAAACTCTCAACATGAACATTAATTTGAGCTAATTTTCAAGTACGAACTACTAACACAGGTTCGTATGTAGAGTTAAAAAGGCAATCTCTCAAACTTAATTAAATAGAATCCTAAATCACTATAACTTTCCAAATTAGATTTAATTAATTTATTTAATTTAATTAATTTTTTTAAAATTGAAATTGAACAACAAAATACTCCAACCTTTTTTTTTTAGCAGCATAAATATTCTAACTCTTCAAATAACTTAAATACAAAATATAGATTTTCAAAACTTCTAATTTAGAACAATTTGGCCGTACAAAATTGAAATTAGATTTTAAGTTAACATCATTCATTTATTATTATATATTTTTTAATTTCAATTCAATCACGTGTTCTTAAGTAATATTATAAATCTATTTATATTTTATAGAAAGCAAAGGTTAAAATCATTCTTCATCAAAACAACGTCTAAAAGTTATGTACTAAGATGAAACTGTAAAGAAAATAAAATAAACCTTTAAAATATAAAGTTGTCGAGTCGTATTATATATCAAAATTGTGGTAAGTGATTACTAAAAAGTGAATTGAAAAAAATAATAATTATTAAAATGAATTCAAATTAAGATGATGATGACGATGATAATAATAATAATAATAATTAATAATAATAATTATTATTATTATTATTATTATTATTATTATTATTATTATTATTATTATTATTATTATTATTATTGCATTCAACTTTCATTCATCAGCTTCATAAAACATCATACATCAGCTAAAGCATTTAAAATGAAAGCTGGGACATCTTGCGTCCATAGTTGCATGACTGCCTGTTGGAAAGCAAACTTGGCAATCAAATGAGCCACAACATTAGCATTACCCGAAATGTGATGGAAATTCATCTCCTCAAATTGGTCAGCCAACTCAAGAATCTTAAGAATCAAAGAGCTTTCAATGGCCCGAACCTCT
>CAVNYN010228301.1:0-13808 GCA_963692815.1 Nyctanthes arbor-tristis | reverse complement strand
CGGGAGCTAGCTGTCAGCAATAGTCAACGGTTATAGAGACCTAAAATCAGGTCTTGCATGCCTTGTGATGCCAAGCGACCCAAAAAATAATCAGCGACCTGTTCTTCAATGACCTAAGAATCTTCGAGCAAAGTATGACTCAGTGACCTAACCAGATCCCCACGACCTTGAGGTCGTGAGGTCGTTACTTCGCGACCTCAAATAAATGCCAGCTAAGCAGATGCTTACAGACCCACGTGTGTAGCCATATCACATACGGCCAGTGGGACTGCAGCATTAAATGAAGAAACAACGTTTACCTATCCAAGGAAAGGTTTAGGCGGTCATTAGTCAAAAAAGCAAAATCTTAATCTCAAACTGATTTGACTCACACATCATTCCTATAGGCCCGGTATTAAATGTATGCAATCATTACTTCTGTGCAGACATACACTATAAATAGAAGCATATAACACTAAACAGGGAATCCGACTCCTACAATTAATTCTACATATTCCTTGTTCATTAGCTACTTTCCATTTATTGCAGTCATTTTGTAGTCATCTACATTTTATTCAAGAAACTTGTTAAAACATATCTTTTCCGCGTAAACAAATTTCGTTTGTTGAGTCAAAGTCAGAATTTGGCGTCAACAGGTTGCAAAAATAAATAAATAAATGCTTTAATTTAAAAAAATCGACCAAATGTCTTGTTTAATTAAACTTGACTAATTGAGTTAATTACTTGATTAATGACTTAATTGTTCGTTTCATTATGTTAAATAGGAAATATATAGATTTAGATAAAATTTGGAGATTATGGGTTGGAGAAGGTTACAAAAAATAGATATTGTAAATCTCTATTTTAGAGATAAAGGAGGGGAAAATAGAATGTTGGATTGAAGATGGCCTAAGACAAGTATTAGACCAATACCATTACACCAAATTCACCAAATATACCTTCTAGAAGCAAATTCTTAATGGAAGCTTTTTGAAGCCAATATCTTACCCGCTCCATCCCAAAAAGGTTGTCTTCTATTCTATCTTTATCCATCTCAAAAAGATAGTTCACTTATCATATTGAGCAGGTATTTAATATATTTAATATTTTATTTCCACATGTAGCCCTAAATAATTATCGTTATCAACTACTTCTATATATATATTGAAAATATTTCAAATAATTAATGAGACATGAGAGTATGTGTTGAAAAATAAGGTAAAATTAAATATTTCAATCACATTACCTATAAATCATTAATTCGTGTGAAAACACTTACCGTCCTATCTTCCTAGATCTGAGAGTGTAATAAATATTCCATAGTTCTAGTTTTCATTTTATTTGTCCCAAATTATTATCTACTTTTGCTAGTCACTATCTCTGTCCCAAAAAGATGGTCTAGTTTTCTTTTTCGTTCATCCCAAAATATGATCCAATTTTCTTTTTAAAAAGTAGTTGAAATATTATTTCTCATATATGTCCCTCTTCATTATTCAATGTGCATAGATATAAAAAAAATATAATTATTAAAGTAGAATAATTAATAAATGAAAGGATATAATAGAGAAATTATATTAAAATTTGCTTTTCTAATATTAATAAATGAACGTTCTTCAATTTATATGAAAAAAGAAACAGGACTATCTTTTTAGGATGGAGGAAGCAGTTTTTTAATTTTCTTATATGCCTCTATTTAAGGTGCATTGATATTAACAAATAAGAACTAATAAAGTTAAATTACAATTAAATGAAGGTGCATATTAAGAAAAATGTTCATAATTTTCACTTTTCCAAGAATATTAATTGAATTTTTTTAAATTATATGAAAAATGATATGAGACTATTTTTATGGGACGAAGAGGGTAACAAAATACTTTGGAGATTCTTCTCGCACAATTGAGACAGAGTTAAAAATAATAATAATAATAATAACTTTCTAATATTTATACACAAACTGTATCCACCAGGTCGTAGGGGGTCAACAAAGGTCAACGGAAGTCAACGGTCATTGAGTCTTGGAAGCAGGCATTGAGCGCCTCGCCTAACTCAGCGATCAACAGATCTAGTGACCTGAATTAACGACATGAGGGATAAGGCTTTGTTCCTTTGCTCCCGCGGCTTAGGATATAGAAGCACCTAGCCAGCAAGCTCACAGGTGCCTCGACCATAAGCCGTGACCTAGCAAGCCCAAAAAGCATGCCAACTCATCAACAACTTAGAAACCCACATAAAGAACTTTATCACTTACGGCTGATGGGACTCCATTATTAAATGCAACAAGGAGGTTACTTGCCCCATGCCTCGTTCATACAACCAATAGTCAAAAAAGTGTAATGTCAAATATGAGTCGATTAGACCCTTGCGTCACCAATGTGGGGCCACATTAAATGCTTATAATCGTTAAACCCAAGTCAAGGGTAAATGTACATTATAAATAAAGACAAAAAGAACTGAGAGAGGGTTCGACACCTAAATCTCATTCTTCTTGTCTTCAATGTATTCCAAACATTCCTTACCATTTTACATTTATTGCTTATACCGATTCAAATATGAATCTCCCACGAATACAAATCTTGTTTGTTGAGTCGAAAGCTAAATTTGATATCAACACAAACAACTCTCCTTCAAAATTTTTTGAAAACCTAGTTGCCCCTCTTGTCCCAATATAGACCCCCACTGTAATTAATATCGATGATAAAGTATGCAAACGATGGTGCCAAATATGATACTCTCTTCGTTCCAAAAAGATATTCCATATTCCTTTTTTATCCGTCTCAAATTATATTCCTCTTTTCTTATTTAACTTTTTAGTTGTCTAAAATGCTCCTATTCATTATACATAGTAATCAACAATAAAGAAGATTTAGATTGAAATATTAAATAAATCAAAGGGCATATTAGAAAATATATTCTTAAATTGTATATTTCAACAATATTAATTATATTTTCTTAATCTATGTGAAAAATAGAAGGGGAATATCTTTGAGGGACGAGAGTAATTAATTTGAGTCCTCTAGTGCACTTGGTGAAATTTTTCATTGAGTACTTTCTCAACGCATTTTCCCTACACATCAGTACATCGTCCATCACCATCTTCATTCAGGTCAACTGCCAATTCAGTGTCACGTAGGAATAGCAATTCTATACCCAGTACCCGTGACTTGCGAGTACCCATCCCGTTAAGTACTGTGGAGGGTACGGCGCAAAAGGTGCATACTTTTTTATGGTTGTGTTAAATCTTTTTTAAATTGTTTTATCTACTTCTAAAAAGAATCTATTTACTGTTTATTGCATCTTATATGGATGATGATTGTTGTATTTCTTGGTTACCGCTTGTTGCAAGCTCCTACTACTTAAGTTACATTTTCTTCTTGTTTTTCCTATTCTTATGTTTTTGGTAATATTTGTTTGGCCTTAGGGGCATCACTATGGCATACACTATTAACTTCAGTAATATGGAATTTGAATTTATAATTTTCTTTTGATGATTAGCAAGTATAAATAGCTACTTTCATAAGTTTGGATTTAAAGTGGTGAGTAAATGGAAATATATAACTTAAGAACATGAAGGAGATTTGTTAACAATTGATAATTTTGATGTAACGGGTATACTCTTCTAATTTTTATCATTTCACTACATTTATATTATTCAACTTAACTATTTTACACTTTGCATATAAATGATCTTTACACTTTGCATATAAATGATCTTGGAAAAATATAGTAATGTCATATATTGTACAGGCTTTTGTGAAAACTAATTATTAATGTCAGAACAAAAGCATAATTTGGCTTCTTTACCTCTTATTTCTATTGGAAGTGCTCCACTTCCAAAGGAGAACAACAATGCTTCTCCTCAAGCCAGCTTGCAAGTTCCTGATGATCAAGAAGTATTGGGGCAAAGCAATGATGGAGTTCTTGGAAATGATGTAGTGGGTTTGTTTGATGATGGAGATAGTGACGGAATCATAGGTAAAAAAAAAGGAAATTGAGTTCTATTGTTTGGAATCATTTCCAAAAAAAAAAAAAAAAAAAGCTTAATGGTTGGGAAAGGGCTATATGTAATTATTGTAAAAAAGATTTGAGTGCTGATGGTAACAATGAGACAAAACATTTATATGAACATCTTAAAAGATGTTCTCGTCATAATCAAAGAGACGTTGGGCAGATGATGTTAAATATTAAAATGGAAGTGGAGGGAAATGTGTCAATGACTAGTTATGCCTTTGATCAAGAAGCTTGTAGGACGGCCATGGCAAAAATGTTGAATTTGCATGAATATCCCTTATTAATGGTTGAACACATTGGCTTTAGACAATTTGTGCATGTTCTTCAACCACAGTTTAAATTTGTTACTCGAAATACATTCAAGAGTGATATTCTAAAGATTTATGATTGTGAAAGGATGAAAATTATGTGTTTGTTGGAGAGGAACAATGGTAGGATTGCATTGACGAGAGACATGTGGACATCAAATCGAAAAAAGGGATTTATGGCTGTTACTGCACATATTATAGATGAGCTGTGGAGACTTCAGAGCCGAGTCATAAGGTATATTATTAAAAAAAAATTATTTCAGTTACTTTCTCTAATTTTCCAAGTTAGATAGATTTATAAGATAATAATTCCTTACAGGTTTATTTATGTGCCTTGTCCACATACCAGGGAGGCTCTGGCTACTATCTTGATCAATACCCTCTACCAGTGGAATTTAGATCATAAGTTATTTACATTCACTGTTGATAACTGTACGACTAATGATGTTATGATAAGGGAAATGAAAGATAGACTTCCTAGAAACTCACTTTTGGTTGATGGTGATTTATTTCATGTCTGTTGTTGTGCACATGTTTTGAATTTAATTGTGAAAGACGGTATTAAAATAATAGAAAAAAGTGTTGAAAAGATTCGGGGTAGCGTTGCTTTTTGGTCGGCAACACCAAAAAAGTTAGAGAGATTTGAACTAGCTGCTACCCAATTGAAACTTTCATATGGTAAGAAATTGGCTCTTGATTGTGATGCTAAGTGGAACTCAACCTATCTTATGCTTCATACTGCCATCTATTATATTAAGGTGTTCCTTCATTTGAAGCAACAAGAACCACAATACAATACCTTGCCTTGAGAAAAAGATTGGAATATGGCCAAACAAGTTTGTGAAAAGTTAAAGAAGTTTTATGAAGTAACTGAATTGTTTTCTGGAACTAAATATCCTACTACCAATCTTTTCTTCACAAATGTTTGTCAAATTAAGCTGTCAATGTCTGATTCGCTGGAATCTCAATATGTAGAAATTAGAGACATGGCAATGATGATGATTGGGAAGTTTGAGAAGTATTGGCATGACATTCGTGGGATATTGGCTATAGCTACTGTGCTAAATCCCCAGTATAAATTGAAATTGATAGAGTTTTATTACTCTAGAATTTTTGGCACAGAGGAATCAAAAGATGAAGTTAAAAAACTTTTTGAAGTTTGTGAACAATTGGTTTCACACTATCAGGGTAAGGGAAAAGGGAATGGAAGTGCTAGTTGTGGTGTTTCGCATTCTTCTAGGTCATCTTGCCAAAATGAGGGGTCATTGGCAAATGATGGTGATTTGCAAGACTATGACTTGTTTGTTTCTAGCATTGCAACAAATGGAACTGAAACGGAGCTTGAATTGTACTTGGAGGAAGCAGTAATACCAAGAACTCCTAACTTTGACATATTGGGGTAGTGAAAGCTAATTCGAGCAAGTATCCCCTCTTGGCTAGAGTAGCTAGAGATGTGTTGGTCGTCCCAGTATCCACTGTAGCTTTGGAGTCTGCATTTAGTACGAGTGGTAGATTTGTGAGTCCACATAGGAGTCGACTTCATCACAAGACTTAAGAGGCTCTGATGTGCACTCGAGATTGGTTGTGGGCTGATATTCATGGTAACTTGTTCAACTCAATTGCTTTTTTAATTATTTTTATTATTTAGAACTTAATTCTTTGTTGTGTTTTGGTTGTTAGAGGTGTCACTACCTACACATCCATATAAAGGTTGTTGTTCTACTCTCTCCGACGATGAAGTCGAAGAGGAGATAATTTAATTCTTTGAAATAAGTATGTTTAAGATTTTGTTGCAATGTTACAAGTGATTAATGTATTTGTGTAATTATTAAATCTTACTTTAAATGTATGTTGTACAGAATTCTGTGGTCACTAGGACTTTCACATATAATGACAACGAAGAATGAAGAAAGTTACTCTCTTATGAATGTTTTCAATGAATGATTGTTTTAAGTTTGTTTCAATATTTGTGAAACTTTATTGCGGATATTATTTTTGGATTTTTGGCTTGATATATGATAACTAAGGTGGTTTCTTCATATAGTTTTCACTTCTTTTTTTTTTTTTTAATTTTCTTAACGGGGCGGGTAAAGGGCATTTTTCTCGTACCCACCCTGAACCTCCCCCGTCCGAACCCGATTCAATCGGGTACGGGGCGGGGGTTTCCTTCACGGGGTGGGGGACACCCGCTCCGAACCCGCCCCGTTGCCATTCCTAGTGTCGCGTCCTCTTGCATTATTATTATTATACCTATAATAATAAAATTCTTTAGGGTTCAATGTTGCTTTCCAAATATCACTCCACCTCTTGTTTGTTTCCCGCAGCCAGCCATATATGTCAAGTATTCTTAAGAGTGTAGCAACATATAGAAAAAAACGAAGGGTAAGCAATTAAGGTTTTATATATATGATCAGCGAGTGCTAGCAACAGACGGGAAAAACAAAGGGCAAGCAACTAAGGTCTTTTGAGTTTGAGAAATGTACAAGATGTTCTACGGTAGATGTACAAAGTTTTTTCTATATTGAGCTTTAAACAAAACCAAAACTTTCCATAATTTGAGGTATTAAGAGCCGGATGATTCAAATCTACAAATTTTCACTGTGATTTATATTCTTGGCTCTTGCACTGCGTCTTCCGGTGGATATCCAAGATATATAACTCGCAAAATTCTTCCCCATCAGAAGCAGAGGAAACAAACTGTTGATACTTGTTTTGAAAATAGGAAACTTTTTGTAAAACCAAATTTAATCATGGAACCGCAGGATTTTTAATTAATATCGAGCAAGTACCCGCCATTGCCGCCCATCCTACACGGTGGACACCCATTTTATTTTATAAGTTGAAATGAAGTGACCATGGAGTAGTATGAGGGTAGATAGTCCTTCTGGAGTTCATTAGACACCATTTTAGATTATGTGGCAGGCCCCTATTAAACACACTTGGGGACCTATTGGACACATTGGGGAGGCAAAATATGGTACAAAAATAAGGTAAAATAAATCTCCTACCCTCACATGTATTATATAGTGTCTATTGGACATCATTTATGATGTTCAATGGATTATGTGGTATGCCCTTATTGGACACATTGGGGAGTAAAATGAATATCCTACCCTCGCATGTATTTAATGTGTTTAATAGAGGTCTGCCACATAATCCATTATGGAATACATGTGAGGGTAGGAGATTCATTTTACTTTATTTTTGTACCGTCTTTTGCCTGCCCGTTGGCTAGCATTCTTTGTCTGAATTCTATGCGTGTGAGTAGTTTCATTCTATTCTTATGTTAATTGAAGCAGTATAAGATAATTTGCATAAATAATGAATTGCTGTGCTGTGAAGTACAAACGACGACGGACGGAATCGAACAGAGGGTTTGAAAGTTGAACAAATTTTGTTAACAGAAATGGCAAAATGAAGCCTAACCAACAGATACAGGAATTTGAATCAGAGATCGCAAATTATCCCATCAGGACTCTTGGGTGGCCCTCGATATTGGGCCTATAACCCAGCTCAATACCTGGCCAATTTTTTGGGATTCCTTTGCCGGACAAAATAGGCACTACTCTCTCTCGTCTCCTCACTCTCAAAAAATAAATAAATAAAAATTTCAAATTTGAGACACATAACAGTACAATTTCAAGCCACATATTTAATGTAATGTAAATCTTCACATCATCTTTTCCCATGGCATAATTAGCTAATGATACATTAAAAAATTTGAATTTAAAATTTATTTATAAGCCAATACATTTATAAATGGTTGCCAGATGGATATTTAAAAATAGCATAATGAAACAAATGTAAGGGTTTGTATTTGATAGAAGCAATATCCTCCCCTTGATACTAAGCCTCTATGTAGCTTGAGTGCTAACACTGTCACGCCATCATTTTTGACTTGAAAATAGTGACGGTGTAGTGCCACGCTGAGTTGATGTAACACTATCATGTTAATCAGGGCTCCAGATCTCCTCCCTACTGAAGGGAGAAGATTAGCTCACTTGTATATGATATTTTGTATATTTTGGTATCACAAGACCTATCGAGCCAACTTTTATCTTTATCCCTTGCTAGTTTACAATTTGCCTAGTTTGCTAAAAACAATCTCCCTTTTGCAAGTGGCTGTACAATTCTCAAAAATGGGAGTTAATTGACAGGCAATCATTCACTTGAAATGCCTCTTGAGAGTGGCTGTGTTTCCACATTGTATATATACAAAACTCTTTTGGAACATTAGGACAAATTTTCTTAAGGTTGGGGCCTCAGCATTATTACTTCAATCATTATGGCATTGAATATACGTATATATGTTGACTTCTTAATCTTAAGACTAAATAAATAAAAGATGAAGATAGAGAAACGCCAACGAAAATGAAGAAAAACGCAATTAAGCTAAAGTGGGTTACTAATTTTAAAAATGCCAATAAAACAACAAAACAGAAACAGCCAAAACGTTTGAGACTTTTGTGGAGCAGCCTAGAGCATGTTTGATAGCTTAAACAGTTTGCTTTTAAGTAAGTTATAAAATAAACAGTTTTGATATAATGAAAATTAATTATAAACAATATTTTTTATTATTTTAATGGTAAGAATTGATTTTCTTTTTTCAAATGATGAGAATTGAATTTTACTGTTATTAATTGATCGATGTAGCGATGGTCCAAGTAATTATAAGAACATGTGTGAGGCCATCTAGTGAGGGACGAGGGTTGATCAGGGCTTATCATGTGAGAGAGGTTAGCTTCAGAGGGGTTGATGAGGGAATGAGGCTAGAGTTAAAGAGAACCCTTTTTTGTTGTCTTCGCTTGGTGGGTGGGTTACCAAACCGTTATCATCGTTTGATGCAACGTGTGAAATATAATCCAATGAGATTTTCAGATATAGGACCTGTTTAATTGCTCATACCATTTACTATTGTATCATTTGCCGAGTGTTTGATGTGTTCATCAAGATATTCCAATTCACTAATTATTTTATCGATCCAACAAAGTTTTAAGATTTAGCATAAACTTATCTGATTAAGTATCAAATCTAAGTCTCAAATTTTATTCTTATCATATCAAGAATATTGGGTGGAGAGTGTGTTACATAGTGATCATTGTAAATTGTCTGAACCCATCCAAACAAAATGTAGAAACAAACAGAGTATCACCTCAAGATTAATATTGTACACACTAAGGGTACATGATATACCACCACGGCCTAGTTTGAAGCTACTCCAATTTGCTCCTGCTAGACATTTATCATCATAATAATGCGAGAATACGACTGGTGGGATTCACCATCTTTGTCGCATTCCCACATAAGACGAATGTAATTTTGTTCTTTGTTTATAGCTTGGCCTAAGAATTTTGATGAACTCCAATAGAAAAATGAAAGGGATGTGAGAGTTACCCATTTGAGGTAGCAAGCCGACATATCTTAGCGATCTCCCAAATCCCCATAATCAAGCTCGAATCTTGGTAAATATTTAACCTATTATTATAGGACACTTGATTCTTTCTCATGAACAGCCTTAGGAATCTTGAAAAGCTAGCATCGGGCAATCGAAAGAATAGGGACAATTGCCCTAAATTGACGGCCTGTATATTGCACCAAAGAGCACTTGATTTAACATTTTAGCTGCCCCTTTATCGTAAACCCTTATCATCTAAAGCTTGTTAGATTCCGAGACTCTAAAAATAGTATCATTGCACGATAGACTACTAATAATCTAAAATCCTGATAAAAATCCCATGTGGTGTCGGGGTCAACCGCATACACCTTGTGTTACGTAAATTATGGTACAGATATTTGATGACACGAACAAAGACACGAGGAGTTCAGTCAAAATGCCTTGTTAGCACCAGATTTTACAGGAAAAACAAAGAAGAAGCAGTGTCTATTTGCCTTAAATAACCAAGCACCTTTAGCATCCACATTGCTACGTGGATCATGAACTTGTCACAAAGTTCAAACGCTCATGTCCAACAAGGGGTCCAATTTGCTATTTTTATTGCTTGAGGCAAGGTCACAAATTTTTATAATTTAAACATGAAAGAAACAAAAGAGTGATTATTTTATACTATAAAACTCAGAAATTGATGCCCCAAAAAAAAATATTATTTTATAATTTTAGTAGAAAAGTGGAAACAAAAGAAAGGTGGGATGATTCAAGAATGTGTTAGCAGGTGATGTACTTATCCATTCTTAACCAATCTCATCACCTTATTATGAAAACATATCTTGATAGTTTATTTATGTTAAGTGGAGCATATTTTTGTTTATAAGCTTGAAAAATGTAATATCATAATATATATATTTTTTGTATCCCTTATTATTTCAAAATGAAATTATGAATAAAGTTAAATCAAATGGGTTTGATCCTAGCTAGTCTAGGGCCTTGATCTTTGACCCTCTTATAAATCCCGTTTGAATTAATGAAATGCTTTATTTGAAAAAACAGAAAAATCAAGTGAGTTTGATATTCATGTCTAAGTTTACTTATCATTTAATCTCACATACATTTTGTTGATGCTCAATATTATTGGTGTTACTTTACATAACATTATTCTTTACTTATAATTAAAACTTTTGCCTTTCCCCAAACAGTAAATGCATTAGTTGTCTTGGTTGTGGACAGGAAGGCCACAGCCGTGCATGATTTAATTTCAATAGATTTCAAGTTGTTTCTTGTCCAGACTCTATAGGAATTTTGAACAAAATACATTTTTTTTCTGTAGATAATAACTTTGCTCATAACATTAGTAATTTTATACATTTTAACTGTACATTTAATCATTTATTAAATGTTCATTCATTATTATGGCTGAATGTATTAAAAGGAATTCTAGAATTCCCTAGTAATTATATATGGCGGAAAATAATATAGTATATATTTAATTTTAAGCCATAGGCCCCAACAAAGTTGAGACAAAAACTTAATTCATGCGTTCAACACATGATTGTTGTAAGGAATTTATTTACCTTCACAAAAAACTTTGTGAAGGTTACTTGAGTGGCCTGCATAAATGGCTTCCATGTATCAACTAGCTAGTGATCTTACCACAAAATTAAATTCCCATCGTGGTTATATATATCACCCAAATAAGTCCTTCTATCATGTGATACGCCCTATGAGATCAAGATTTATCTTATGTACGTAATAATTTTCTTAATGTTATATTCTTACTAATTCAAAGATAAAATAGCACGGGCCAAATGAGAAGTGCCTTGCTTAATGCTCCTCCTTTTAATTGACAAGTACCCAAGTGGAAGAAGTCATAGTACTTCTGGCCCACTATCACAATGCACAAACTAGATACTACTATCAGAGTTGTTGACCTGTCACGGCTTATTATTATGATTATCATAATGTTCATGTTGTCATTCCGATGGTGTAGAAATATTCGCCATGATAGACATATATAGGGGCAAAAAATATAGAGCGGTTGGATTCAAAATGATATAATTACTAAAAGAAATGAATATTGTATCATATTTACCTTGAGAGTCAGGACTGAATAGGAAGCTTCAATCATACTTAATTGTTAATCAAGTACCAATTCGTACAATACCCTGGCCATTAATTTAGAGCAGGATCCGTATTCATAATTGGATGGCCTAGGAATTTTATTTTCCTTTTCCCTGAGTGTACTACAAATTTTGTGGTTTTCCTTGAGAAAGAATGAAATGTGTGGGCTATAATGGGTAAAATATAAAGATATGGGCATGATTATTAAAGGAAAGATGAGATATGGTGACTGGGGTAAAGGGTTGTACCTCTAGTGGGTTATGTATTGAATCATCTCTTTCAAATCAAAGAGGTCGTGCTTTGTAGTCCAATTCCAGCTTTTTCCTTTTCCACTTGTTTATCATTGTTTAATAAACTATATAAAGAGACGTTACGTTTGCAAATCTCTAGCATTTGATTAACTAATGTTTAAACTATGTTATAAATTGTATCAAATTGATTCAATTCAATACAACGAAGAGTTAAAAGTTTAATTCAAGAATGATGGGGAGTCCAACACCTGAAAATTGAAGTTTATAAAATATATAGATATATATATATATTAAATAAACACAACGAATCAAACCAAATTAGGGCGAAGTGTGTTCCTTATATAAGCTTCTTCAATGTTAATTCTGGTTCTCGATTTTTACAACTGAAATAGCCAATTCAGTTTAGTTATTCCTCATGCAATATTCAAATAGTACTATATCCATAGAAAAATAAAAAATAAAAAAAATTTTATCTTGTCATCAATCCTTGCTCTCCCCATCAAAAAGGATGGACAACTGGATTAAAATGGTGATAACAAAGACACAGTTAACAAAAACGTGGCTGTTTATCTCTTCAAACACGACACGCCACATTTGCAAAAAGTTGTTTGGATGCATCGTGTCAATAAGTATGGAAATCCTGTCAAACTCAAAAATTTGACGATTCAAGACATGAAAAATTGAACAAGAACTCAAATTTCTATCTTTTAGCAAATGGTTTTTGTACAAATTTCTGTAAGGATCACTCCTCTAAAAGCCACTTTTAAAGCAAAAACTTTTCCACAATAACAATTGGTTTTGGGCACATATCAATGGTTAAAATTCTTAAAAGGCAGTCAAGCAAGAAAAGGAAAAATGATCAATCAACATACTCTAAAAGATTAGAGGGGTTATTAATCAAGTTTATTTCTTGCAAACATTTCTCTCGTTGCAGAGCTTTATTTTTAGTGAAACAACAAGCACTAATGCTTTCTTTTACAAAAAAACAAAGGAAAAACAAAAAGGCATTGGAAAAGACGGCCCCAATTAAAGTTTATAGGCTAAGGGTCTACGTCTGTCATTAAATAAGATTTTCAAACTTGGTCAAAAAGCTTGCAAAAAGTGTGATAATAATAATATAAGGCTGAAATCAGCAAACCCTATTTTAGATGAATTAATTCTAGGTTAATAAAATGTAAGTGCTAATGCTAATAAAGTAATGTCACCAAAAGTGAAAAAGAGAATTTCAATCTTGGAAAAATTGGACCGTTGGTCTCCGACCAGTTTTCCTGACAACGATATACTCCCTTAGTCCTGCAAGTCTCTATTCTTTTTTCGTCTATCACAAATTATAATTTAATTTTTTAGTTAATCTTTTTGTGTTTTAGTATATTTCTATTTATTATCTATACAGTAGTAGTAATCAATAAAAAAATTAAAGTGAAATATCAAGTAAATGAAAGAGCATATTTGAAAATATATTTTTAAGTTATACTTTCCCAACAATATTAATTAATTTTTCTTAATTTATGTGAAAAATAGAATGAGAATGTTTTTTTGGGATGAATGGGAGTATATTTTAATTTTTGAATTTAATTAATAGTATTGTTGGTCATTAATAGATGCAAAAAATTTATTTTACCGGGATTTGAACAAGTGCTCTAGTGGTTAGGTATTCACATTCTAATACTAAGGTCCTGGGTTCGAATCTCATTCTCCCCACTCCTATTATCCATCCCCTCCCCTAGTTCCCCTTGTATAAAAAAAAAA
>CAVNYN010228299.1:0-82981 GCA_963692815.1 Nyctanthes arbor-tristis | reverse complement strand
TTTTTTTCTTTTTTAAATTTCGTTTGAAATTAATTATTGGACTTATTTATTTTAAGACAAGGGAGTACTAAAGATTCTCTCTCCACAGCTCTTGGCTGTATACGCAAATTTTCTAATTTAAATAGTGGTTAAATTACTGTGAATGACTCAATAAAGGTGCCACCCACCAGCACCATTGCTGGCATTATTATATATCTCACCACCCCCACCCCCACCCCCACCCCCACGCCCAACTCCCCACCCCGTTTCTCTCTCTCTCTGCCCTCCTTGGTTTGTCGTTTTTTGTTTTCTAGCAAATAAACGTCGCTATAGCTCTTGGGACTGGGATGGTCCTTTTGAGTTAGGAGGGGACGTGGAGATTTATCATCAATTTTTTCTTAAATAATTCTAGTCGAACAAAATAAGAGACAAAAAGTTAGATAAAATAGACATGTATCATGTGTGATTAGTGTTGACGTAAAAATAATATGATGTATTAAAAAACAGAATTGTGTCATTTATCAATTTTATTAAAATTTTTATATAGACTTTTGTTCAAAGAGCACAACTCATTTTTCTTTCCATCACATCCCTACTACATATCCTTTCAAATAAAAATCAATTTTCATAAAACTCTCGAGAATAAACTCTTTAATTGTTATGTTTTAACGTCCGTTTGGAACTATAATCAATTGCATGTCTTAAAAGGTGAGGTTAAATCTCATCTTGAGACTCGTCTTTTGTACCTCAACATACTTCACACCTCAAAACACCAATTTAAGATATCGCCTCAAGGCATAATAGGTGTAAACCTTTAACTTCTAGTTAGAATTTATTTTATAAAAAAGAAAAAAACTCATCTTAATTGTTGATGCTTTGCTATGATTAAAAAGGTTAATTTCAAAAATCGTTCACAACCTTTGAGTTAAGTATTAGTTGGGTCTTTAACCTTTTTTTCAACCTCATGTGTCTCCAACCTTTCATAAATTCGCAGGAAATGTCTTTTTTGACGATTTCCGTCACTATTCCGTTAACTTTCCAACAAAATAACAGTTATACCCCTTTAACTTTTTAATTTTAAAAACAGAGGTTCAAAAATAATAAAACATAAAAAAAAAAGAATGAAAACACTCCACCCCACCCCAGCCGACCCCAGCCCAGCCTAGAGTGGCCGCCGGAAATGCTAACATTTTCGGTGGGCAACTACCGTTGGAATGCTGCCATTTCCAACGGCCAAAAGGTAGAGTGAATCCGTTTGCGACAGTTAAAGTGTTTTCAGAAATAGCAGTAGTCTGTTGCCATTTCTGGAAGCACTTTGGCTGCCCGCTATTGTTCCAGCGGGAAATGATTTCCGCAGCCACTCTTCATAGGGTGAGGGTGTTTCCGCGGCCACTCTTCAGAGGGTGAGGGTGGGTGTGGGTAGGTTGGCTCTTTTCCTTTTTTTTTATTATTTTTAAATTTTTTTGTTAAGTTAAAAATTTAAGGGGTATAAAATTCATTTTATTAGAAAGTTGACGGAAATCGTCTAAAATGACTTTTTCTTCGAATTTATGAAAGTTTAGGGATCTAGGAGGTCAAAAAAAGTTGAGGACTCAATCGATACTTAACTCAAATGTTGGGGATGATTTGTGAAATTAACCCTAATTAAAACTAAAGGTGAACCTTTTTTTTTTTTTTTTGCACGCTCTTTTTAGTTTTTTTTTTCTATATTGGATTATTGATATCTATAGTAAGAATTAAGATTTACTAGAGGAATGACAATTTAATGCAAATTCTTGATAATTATTGTGAGTCTTAATAATTAGAGTTGTGCTATTTGAATAAAAGTTTATACAACAATTCTAACAAAACTGACACATAGCACAATCTTATTTTTCAACACATCACATCACTTTTATATCAACACGAATCACACATTACACATACCCATTTTGTCTAACTTTTTGTCATTTATTTTGTTCAACTAGAATTATTCTAATAATTATGTTTCAAATGCCACACGTGGACTTAGTACCCTTATCATCCTAGTAAGTTACAAGTTACAAACCACTATATTCATTTATGAGTCTTTTTCCAAAACTTTCTAGATGTTTTGTTACAAAAAATCCTATCCCGCGTAGCGTGTGTAGATGCACGCCACGTATATTTAAAATACACATGACTTATATGAAATGCACGTAACGTGCATCCAAGCAGGCTATGTTGACTGGAAGGTCTTGTTTTTTTCCATTCGTTCATATTAACTTGTTACATTTTATATACTGGGTTTTGGTCTATTTATTTTATTTAATTTGAAGTAAGTCCTTTTATATTGTTTTACAAATTTTTAAATATTTTTGTTTCGCTCATTAGCATGAATAGATCAATTGACTAATATGCTTCTTAATGCCACCTGCAATATTAGGCGCAATGACAACCGAGTCAATTGATATTTACAAACTACTATTTTCGTTCAAAATAACATGTGATATATCTATTGAATTTTTGATAAATTAAACCTTTTTTTTAGTTGAAATAAGTCATTTAATATTGTTTTATAACGTTTCGTTCAGTTTATCGAGCGGCTTACACTTCAATCGTCTCTAAACTTACACTTCACCTCATCACATGTATTTGAAAACTGCCCTTTCTTTTCAAATTTTAATATAACAATATGGTCGACATTTATATAAAAACTGTAATACCAACAATATATTCTCAATAAAAAAATTATATTTTACATCTCTCTGTGAATATCTCTCTAATTATATATAACATTATCTCCAACTAGATTGTCACATGTGCGTTGCACGAAAAGATGTCAAATCAAATTATATTTAACATTAGTACGAAATGTTAAATAATGTATGATTAGTCACATTGAACTGTAATATTTTGATTATCTTAGTGTTAACTAATAATTATTATGTGCTTACTCGATAAGAAATGCTATTAAGTGACTTTAGTAAGGATTACAAAAAAACCGTCACATTGGACAGCGACTAGTACCAATCCTATAAACCCGGGAAATGCCCGACTAAACAGGTAATTAGATTGGTGATTAGATAAAGAAAGTCGACCCAACTTGACAATGGGCTAGGGAAGGTTATTATAATTTTTACTCATACCCAGCCCGCTTAACCATTTCTTATCAAAAATAAAAATATTTACTAAAAATTCTAATAGTTTGAAAAGTAAAAAAGATGATAAAATTTATTAAGAAAATTTAAGGATTTCAATTGCAATTTTAACTTAGCGTATGTTTGATTCAATTTATGGTAGTTGATTTATTAAAAGAAAATATAAAGATGTGAAATGGGGGTGTAAATCTAATAGAAGTTTGAAATTTGTAATTATAAATGTTTAGTTGTCAAATCAGTAATCAAATCAGTAATAGGTGATATTATAATGTATTTTGATAAAAATGATCAAGCAATGGCTTGGTGTTTATAATATACTATTCATCCAAACAAAGAATGAAAATGAAAATAAAAACACATAAATATAGGGTAATTTACACCTAACATCCCCAACCTTTAAACTTTTAATAGATTTCGTCCGCAACCTTTATTTCTAGTCTCGTAAGTCCCTAAACTTTAAAAAAATCTCTTTCCAAGTCCCCAATAACGGTTTCTGTCTATTTTGACCGTTAAATCCCTATAAAATGACTAGTTTGTCCTCAACTTGTAATTAAACAAAAAAATAAAGGAAATAAATCAAATCAAATAAATATTTTAAAATTCTAAACACCCTTACCATTGACCTTCTTCTTCTTCTTTCACTCAAAAATTCCAAATCCATTTCAGACACGCTAATGACGCCCGAAGTAAACCCACACTTTCCCTCATTAAACTCATAAGATTTTGCCTCAGATCACCGAATTTTTCTCCCATGACAAAAAGGTTAGGTAGGGATATTTAGTAGTGTGGTGGAGGAAATGACAAGAGGGAGGAAAATTTTTAAGGGCTCCTAAAAAACCCGACCTTATTTTCATAGCCGGACCACAAGAAGGAGGTCAATGGGTATGGGTATTTATAATTTTAAAATATTTTTTATTTCATTTATTTCTTTTTTTTTTTGGTTTAATTACAAGTTGAGGGCAACAATGTCCATTTTAAGGGATTTAAATTGAAGGAAATCGTTATTGGGGAATTGGGGAGAGATTTCTTCAAATGTTAGGGACCCATGAGACCATAAATAAAAGTTGAGGACAAAATCTATTAAAAGATGAAATGTTAGGGACGCCAAATGTAAACTACCCATAAATATATTAAATTGGCCAACGATTTAAGTAGGGATGGGAGAAAAAAAATTTTATGGGTAGGATAACTAGTGTAGCATACCCGATGCCGACCCGGCCCATTGTCATTTCTAGATAAATATTTTATTTTTGTCTATGACCATACAATGACGAGAATTTTGTAAACTATGAAACGTTAATTAAACTATATTTATTATATACAAAAGAAGTAACCTAATAATGACTTAATTTAAAAGCATATAAAAATAATTAAATATTAATGCAAATTACGAAAAACTTCCTAGATAAGAGGGAGATATATATATATTTAAAAAATTTTGAATTAAAAAATCATAAAACTTTGAATATAGATTAATACATTAAAATATCTAAAAAGATAATATATACATCCAGTATAGAAATCTCAAATTTGAGATCTCAGCCGTCAATTAATAAAGATAATAAATCGGAAAGGATTTGCAAAACTTCTGATAAAGATTCTTAAAGATAATAATAGATAAGGATCATAATCTATAATTAATTGAAAAAAATTGGGAAATTTCAATCTACAATTTACCGGAGAAATTACCTAATATATAAGAAAAATCTAAAATGATCTCACATAAAACAAATTTTGTCGAGAAAAATATGGTAAAACATACAGCATACTTAATTCCTTATATGTGTGTGTGTATTATCTGCAAAAATCTAACTTGCTCAAAAAAAATCTCACCTTGCACTAGGGATGGCAACAGGTCTGTCCGCCCAGCCCCGACCCACGAAACTTTTTTCTTGCCCTGTCCCGTCCCTTGACCCGCCAAAATCCGAGTCGGATCGGGTAGGGGTTTTGACCTGTTTACTGATACATTTAATTTTTTTATTTATATTTTTTTGTTTCCTATTTTTTCCATTTCTTTGTTTATTTTTAATTCCCTCCCATGCCCCGCCCCCGCGACCCGATTTGCCCAAACCTCCCATCACGCCCGACCCGCCAACCCGTAGGACGAAAGAAATTTGTCCCTTTCATATCGGGGTCTCACGGGTTTTTGATTGGGTCGGTTTAAATTGTCATCCCTACCTTACACATTTATAGGTTTATAGTTTTTTTTTTAATTACAAAAGATTTGTAATAGCGTAGGGAATCAAACTCTTGATTAAGAGTATAAGAAGTTAACTCAAATGCTATCAGATCACATAATTCCTGACATAAGTCTATAGTTAAATAGTGGAATTGTTTTACAATATTGAAAAAACATATAGACATTCAACATAATTCTATAGCTAACATAAGTCTATAGTTAAATCCTGACATAACTCCTGACAGTTTTGTTAGAATTATTGTATGTGATTTTGCTCAAATATCACAACTCTACTCAATATAGACATTTTAATTCTCATGAAGTTTAGGCAGCTCTTTTTAAATTGATTATAATGTGTCTTTCCAGAAACAATGGTTAGATTTACAAGAAACTATATCATCAGAGTGTCTACATTGATAGTATTAAAATTAACTATCCACATAAGTAAAAAGTAGAGTTTATAGTGATTGTTAAAGGACAATAAACAAGTTAAATTTAACTATTAATTTGTGCCATATTGGTGATTCTAACTAAGAGTGTTAAATTTAATAATCAATTCAATAATCAAATGGTGGGCCAATCATAATTTAATTAAAAAAAAAGAAATAATAACACATAAAATGTTAAATTTATTGTTAACTTTAACAATAAAACTAACAACTTGTTAAATTAAATGTTTTTAAGAACTATTTTAATACCATCAATGTAGGGTTTTTTTGAGTTGTTAACTAACAACTCCACTGACAACTTATTTTAACACTATCAATGTGGATGCTCTGATGGAGGAAATCAGACATTGACGTGTGATAGTTGGGAGATATTTGTTTTCTTTTCTACTGAGGCGCGTAAAGATATATTGACTCGTAAATGAACATGTGGTATATTCATGGTTAGTGGGATGTACAGTTAAATAAATGAATTAATTTAACTCAAATACGCACTTGCCACAGTTATATCTTATATGACATTGTTACACTAACAAAATTAATTATATATTGATATGACAATTTTCTTTTGTCATGGAAGTTTTGGACACCCTCCGAATATAGTATGTAGGGTGTTTGGTGTTGGTTTCGAATGTGCTTTAATAATATGAGAAATCACGTTGTGTAATAATACTTTTGTACTAATTAGTATTTTTTATTAAAAATAAAATATAAAAGGCAAATAAATGTTCTTATGCCTCGTAGTGATTTTTTAGACAAAAACATATTGTTTGGTGGTTCTTTGGTTTTTGTCAAATTAATTTGTTTGTATAGTTAAAAATGTCAAGAAATCTTCAGCACATCAACATACGAGTGAAAATTTTCACATTGACACGGTACTTATATGAGCACCTCTCACATGAACCATGAAACTCACTATAGGTCCCACTATTCTTGTGAGAAGTAGTAATATGGGTACGGAATTTATGTGAAAAGAACTGTAATATCGAGATAATATGATTTGACAAATAAAGAGGGGATGAGCGTGTGTTGGGAAACAACTTAAAAAATGTAACCCCGAATTTTCAACGGACAAATATTGCATATTTGCATTAGGTATGCTTTGCTTGTGTCCAGAGGTCAACGAACTAGGCAACACATCGATCAGTTACGGCGACTGGTTCTATGTCTGATTCCATAAAATGTTTTCCTTTTCCTCTTGCTTTAATTACTGATGTACGCTATTCGGATGCTAATGATGAATAAAATCCCTTCTTTAAAAAAAAAAAAAAAATCTACTACCATTCTCCAAACAAAAAATAAAAAATAAAAAATGGAGATTCAGGTTTGGTAGATTTCGTTTCATCTTCTAACAACTCGTATTTATAAGGATGATTGACTTCTTAAACTAAACTTGAGATTAGTGCAAGATTCAGTCTTGATCAATGTTGTTTCACAATTGAAAATTTCCACGTTTAATTAATGCTTACTCGTTAATTCTTATTGATTTTTTTAGTGGGCACACTTTATTTAATGTAATTTATTTAAGTAGACTTATATTTTTTAATTTAATACCAACTAAATATAATAATTACTATCACTAACAGTGATAAATAACATTATTCAACATGCTTATTAAAAAAAAGAAAAAGAAAAAAAATTCAACATGCCAAACCCTTGCTTTATCTGAGGAAGTCCTTTTACTTGGTTACGTAGATCCTTAACTAATTGTTGCTTTTAGCCCACTAATCTATACATGAATTATGATTTAGTCCACAAGTTCTTATTATATACTCCTCTGTCCTACCAAGACAATTGACTATTTTTTTTTTCAATTCAGCCTATCACTTTCTTTTTTTACTTTTTCCGTTCCATGAAGATGATCTTATTTTTCTTTTTCATCCATCCAAAAATATAGTTTACTTTCTTATTAAACAAATAGTTGAAATACTAATTTTCTTTTATATCCTTATTTAATGTACATTGTAATCAATAAAATAGTACTTATTACTACATCTGTCACACACAGACAGTCTAGTATTTCATTTTCGTTTGTCACAAAAAGATAGTACACTTACCATATTAAACATGTATTTAATATTTCATTTCTATATGTACCCGTAACTAATTATTGTTATTGACTACCTATATATTGAAAATATTTTAAACAATTAATGACACAAGGGTATATATAAAAAAATAATGTAAAATTAAATGTTCTAACCACATTACCTACTAATCCTTAATCTACGTAAAAATACATAACATACTATCTTTGTGGCAGCGGTAGTATTTAAAATGAAATAGTATATTAGAGAAATGATATTAAATTTTACATTGCATTTTTATTAATATTTGTGAAAATTGAAATTAGACTATTTTTGTGGGACGGAGGTGGTAATTTCTTAATTTTCTTATATGCCTGCATTATTATTAACATATATTAGAAGAATTAAAATAAAAATAAATAAAATGGAATAATAAATAAAAGTAAAGCTACCTAAGGAAAATTGATCTTATAAAATATTACTTTTCAAACAATATCAATCAATAACACTTTCTTAAAATTATGAAAATACAAAGGAGAACTATTTTTGTTAGACAGATAGAGCACAAGTCTTCCCTTTTTAGTCTTCCCTTTTTGTGATTATCACTCAAGTCGGGTTCATTTTAAGTTATTGTGTCTCAAATCTATTTTCTTTTTTATACGTGGTTATAAATTTTCTCACAAAATCATCCTGTTTGGAGTCTAGAGTCCCTTTCAAGAATTTCTCAAAAGTTTTTTTAATAAACTTTTCACTCATGCGACATGTATAGATATATGTCATGTGGGTTTAAAATACACATGTATTGAGTTTGAAATACACGTAACGTGTATTTATACACGTTACATGAGTGAAAAGTTTTTTAACAAAACTCTTAGGAAGTGTTTGAAAATTTTCCTTAAAAAAGACTATTACTTCCCGAATTGCGGTTGTCAATTGCTTTAAATTCATCCGGTCATCACATATTCAATCTTTCAGTTGTGGTATCTCTTCAATGTATAAATCAATCTAATCACGTATAATATTTATTTATTGTTTTTTGAAGGGGAGTTAGAAATTTTTATTTTTGTTTTGAAAAAGAAAACATGTTGTGGAAATGAGTTTCATTTATTGTTTTTTGAAGGGGATTTAGAAATTTTTATTTTTGTTTTGAAAAAGAAAACATGTTGTGGAAATGAGTTTCAGAAATTTATGTAGTACCTGTAAGTTTTACGTAATATGTAAGAGTTTTTTGTCTGATTAGTTAATTTTCATTTAACGGTGGACGTGTTAGGGCATTATTACACCGTTAGACGCCTTGTAACATGCATCTGCATATATTTATGACAGTATAATCAAAATTGTGAAAATCCTTGTTTGACCAACTGCAATCATTTTCTGAGAGAAATGCCAAAAATGGAGAAAACTATTGTGGGTAATTGGAGGATGGACCCGACAAATTTAGGGGGGCAATTCAAATATGCCTTTTAGCTGGATAAAGCACCAGAAACCTGATGGATTTTGAGTGTTTCCCCCACATGAAGACAGCAGAACAGACGCAGGAAGGATGATTATCCAGACCACCCACCAACTGTTTGTCCTTTATCCTGAATAGGTCCATCTCCATTCCACTCTAGATCATACTCTTATATAGAGTTTGAGAATCAATAGAAAATATATATGTCATATGTGAATAGCCACGTCATATGTGACATGATTATTTTCTTTTTTTTTGTTGAGTTTTATATAAGAGCTCGATTTGGCTCTATTAAAAGAATGTGTCTAGATGATACCTTCGTTTTGCCAAGTAAAAAAATTAAAATTAGGCCTAAGCCGGTACTCTTGGACTTAGATCACTTCTAACGTTAAGAGGAAAATTTAAGGGGGAAAAAAGTAAAGGGGGGGGGGTGAGGTAAATGAATTTAGCCACTTCTTTAGGTTTTCCCACACTAAATTTGCTAAAATTTGAGTTTTTGCCCTTGGCACTATTTAGCATGTTGGGGAAAACCTCAAATCTAGAATTTTCTCCCTACATTAGAAGTTCTCTTAACTCGGTTTTTGGTTCAATAGTGAGATTACAGTTTATTAGATAATTTGCTTTACATAAATCTAAAGTAACAATGAATATTGAAATCCAAATGAATAAGTTCCTCGACCTTGTGCCAAGGATTTAAACTCGACACTTGGTAGCTAATTAAAGACGGACCACGAAGGATTTTGAGAACGGATTACAGGAAATGGGCTCAACAACTCAATCTAGATAGTGTGCAGCCTTGACCTAACCGGGTTTCGTCACATGTTTGTCACCTGACACACTTGGCATAGTCATAATATGATTCAAACGGTAGTTAAAACTTAATAATATCTAACCGAAATACTATTTTTTTTTATAATTTTTTAGATGGTAAAATGAGGATTCTTTTTTTTTTTTGGGAAACGAGGGTAGCAGGGGATCGGGCAGACCACCCAATAACTGCGCCTCATTATTTTTGCCTAGAGCATCTCCAATGCATAGTTATAGTCATGTAATAAATTAACAATTGACAAAACAGTGCTAATTTAGTACATTAAATGCTTGACATTGTTATTGAGAATGTCATGATATTCTCTATGACAATGTCAATTATTAATTTATCCAATCAAAAAATTTCATTCTCTCTTTTTTTTTTTCAAAATCTCTAATAATAACTTGACAAATATACAATATTGATATTATTGCATTAGAGGATTTTTTAAATGTAATGTCAATATTCTTTGACATATATACACCTAAAACATTCCACCTCAACTTTGTATTGGAGATGCTCTTAACGCACACAATTGAGAAAATTGTGTCATGCCCTAATTTTCAGGAAGTGTATTCTTAGTGCCTGTTTGATTCAATTTATGATAGTTGATTTATAAAGAAAAATTATAAATAGGTGAAATGAGTGGTGTAAATTTAATAGAAGTTTGAAATTTATAGTTATAAATGAGCAGTTGTCAAATCAGTAGTCAAATCAGTGGTAGGTGAGATTATAATGTATTTTGATAAAAAGGATCAAACATGGGATTAGTGAGGCTGAGCTTGAACAGTTGAACCTAAAGTTCAAAAAACATTAGTTTTCTAGGCTGTTAGGAGAAGATAAGGGAGTGTGATGGTTAAGCCAAAAGAGATGCCTTTGTTGGAATCTAAACTAGGTGAGAATCTCAATACTAGAGTGAATAAGTGGTAGGGATCACTTGCAGTTGGTGCTGGCAAAAGTAGACAATGATTGTGAATTGCCTACCACTCTTGAGTCAGGATATTCTCAAAATAAAATCCTTGGCAATGGTTTGAGCTTCCATTGCAAACAAATTTTACGAGGGCATGAATGTTGAAAGGTATAAAAGTAAGGATTTTCAATATAATGAAAACATGGTGCATTTAATAAAAAATCATATGATGCGAATATATTTTTTCATAAAGATTAAGGGAATATACCAAAATATGGTATTCACAATTTAGATTGTAAAAAATTTTATAAGAGTTGAAAGAGGATGGTGATCATTTTGTTGTTGTGGCTGTTATTAGAGATTGACAATACTGGAATCAATAGCAGAGTTACAATAGCGGTCTTCTAGGACGAGGGTAACCATCACCGAGATGTCAATGCTAAAATCAGTGGCAGAGTTACGACAACAATCTTCTTGGTCAAGTATAGCAATCACATGCAACAAAGGCCTTGAGGATCGACCTCAAAGCCCCTCCAGCGTGGGAATGAGAATAGGATATAAACTAAAAATCTAAATTGGAATCAGTAATAAATTTTTCTTACCTTTCTTCGGTAGACGTGCACCTTATTTATAAGGGAATATTTCTAGTTGAAGACACAAAAGACAAAAGACATGTTACTTGGGCCTTAGAGACCACATTTCTGGGCCATCGTGGACTCGTCCAGATGCGGCCCAAATCTATAGATATATCTCTAGAATATTTCAACCTTTTCCTTTCAGGATAATAACATTATCAGAGACGATGGTAGTAGTGTCATAACTTGTTTTGTAGCAAAGAAAACAGGGAGCTTGCTGAAGTTATTTGCTTTATTGAAAGGTTTATTATTTGTGCATCTACATAGGATTGCTCTTAAAGAAGTGGAAACAGATAATTTGCATTTGGTCCATGCATTGAATTAGCATCACAGCTACTCCCTCATCTATACTTTTTAAGTAGCATTAAATCGTTGTTGGCACATATGAACTGGAGAAAGGTTTCTATAGAACGGTCCTATATACCAACATGGTAGGACTTTCAATAATTCCATGCTACGTGTGAAATGTCCCCACATTTATATTTTCTTAAATCCACCTCAGATCTTCCAATCTAATATTTTTTAAAACACTTTCGAATTTAAAAAAAAAAATTTTAAACCAATATAATCTCTCTCTCTCTCTCTCCACCCCATAGAAATTTCTGCACTTCTTCTTCTTCTCGACGTCCGAAATCCTAATTGCCGACACAAGATTATTCCTTGGGTTATTCAATTACTTTGTAATGTGAATAATTGTGATTCTTCTTTTTCTTAATTTTTCATATTTTATCTCTCTTTTTTTTTTCTTTTTAGTTTGTGGAAGAACCCCAATCTTTGTCTAGCTCATCTTTACCTTCCTACGAGACGCATATGTGTTCACCTTGGTCATGCATCCTCAGAATTTCCAAACACAACCATTGGCTCTTCATCTAGATAAATGGGTTTTTTCTTGCAGAATTTCCCTTTTGATGTCTATGCTAAGGTTCTTGATTTCTTCTTGTTATTTGATTTGAGAGGAACGGTTGTGATGTCTTCATATTTTAAGAAGTGACCTTCTAGAGGTTACTAGGGCACTCTTAAACCCTAAAAGCCCAGTGAACCTCGGCTAAGGGACCTGTTATAAAATGTGCACTCTCTTGAAGAGCGAAGTACGCAAACACAAACACATCAATTGGCGAATATGTGGGAAACCTTCGAAAACAATGTCAAGGAACTCAATATAATCCCAACATATCCGGTTCCATGGCCCGTCTGCCCCCTGGGGAAAAAAATGCCCTTGAGTACCCTGGGCAGGAGAGCACTATTCAAGATCCTTCCCAGCCAGAGTTACTAGAGGTACCAGAGGACGACCATCTTCACGCCCATCAAGGGGCAACTAATCATCAGCAGCCACCCCATGGGTACCCTCCAAACGCCCCCCGGTGACTCAAGACCAATTCATAGCATTGCAAAACTAGGTTCGAGGGTTGATATAGCTCTTGTAGTCATAGCTCCACCGAATGTAGCGGACGGTCGTAGAGATCAGGAATGAACCAGGGACCAGACGTACATTCCTATAGAGTCGACGTCAGAAGTACAGACTCTCGTAGGAGCATGATGCGAGGCTGCGTAGGAAGCTCGCTTTGATTATTTGAAGAAAGAGCTCGACGAGGTAACCAACAAGAAGAAAAGAGGGGGACCTGTCCTCATGAAGAAGACTTCATTCGGTGCTGATATCATGGCCGTGCCATTCCCTCAAAGATTTAAAATGCTCAGTATGGAGAAACACGATGGAACCTCCGATCCCATCGATCATCTGAGAGGATTCTAGGTTGTAGCTGAGTTGTATGGCTTCTACAACGTAGTTTCATGCCGCGCTTTCCCTTCTACCTTACAAAAGGAGGCACGAGATTGGTACGACACTCTATATCTTCGGTCTATTACTTCTTTCAAGGATTTCACGAACAAGTTCGCCGCCTTCTTTGCAAGTTGTACCTGGCAAAAAAAAACCGCCATCGGCCTTATGCAAATTATCCATGGTGTCATTGCGAGATTACATCACCTGTTTCAACAGGGCCGCCCTGGGAGTAAAGGATTTATATATATCTTCAGTAATAACGGCAATGGTCAACGGGTTGAAAAATACAGCTTCAGAGCTTCCCTGTCAAAGAAGCCGTTTGAGGACATGACCGAGTTGTTGAGACGAAGTGAGAACTATGTGGATTGTAGGAAACTATGAAAGTTACTAGAGAGCTTTGAGGACCTCAAGAGCAGCCAGACCCATGAAAAAGGAGTCACTATGGAGCAGATAAGGAAAGGTACAATAAGCAAGCTAAGCACAACTATCAGTTTGGGATGAGAGAGGCATCGCAGTAGAGGCAATATACTCCGCTGAAAACATCTTATTTTAATGTGTTGTCAGAAATAAACGATAGAAAAGACGTCTGCTGGCCACGTAGAACAACAGCTTCCCCAAGCAAGCGGAACACAGGAAGATATTGCGAGTTCCACCGTGATTATGGTCATGATACAGAATATTGTAGAGCATTGAAAGAAGAAGTTGAAAGGCTGGTTCAGCAAGGGTTGTTGAAACGCCACATCTCTCAAAGGAACAATGTGAGCTCAACCCAGGAGTAGGAATATAAGCGACCGTTATCCCCGCCTCCTCGGGCTGGTGTCATCAATGTAATTGTGGGAGGCCGAGCATCGAGAGGAGATCTAACAATACTTGCAAGGCTTATGCCCACAGTACAAGTGTGTACTATATTGGTTGTCACGAGAGGAGAGATGTGCAGCTAGTGTTCATGGAGGATGATTATGATAGGGTCTCCTTCCCTCACGATGACGCTTTGGTCATCATAGGAGACATAGCCAACTAGATGTAAAAAGGGTCTTGGTGGACAATAGGAGCGCAACTAACATCATCACTAAGGCCGTCTCGAAGCACTCCCGATCGAAAGGTTTAGGGTAAAGGAAGTCAAGACACCGTTACAAGGGTTTGGGAGATCTGTCCTGCAACATGAAGGGAGGATTGAAATACCGGTTACATTGGGAACACATCCTCAATCAGTTACCATGGTTGCTGAATTTCTGATTGTTGACACAGCCATGGCATACAAAGCCATCTATGGGTGCCTGCTGCTTTATGTGGCCATAGCGGTCCCCTCTACTTTGCATAAAAAACTCAAGTTCCCCACCAGAGTTAGTATGGGAGTGGTGACCATTGTAACGACCCGCGTCACTATTCTCAGAGCTCGACCTTTACCCGTAAATGTCAAAGGTGGAATAATCAAGTCAAGGTCAAATTTGGACTCAGATGCATTAATTTAATTTTGGAGTTACCAATTAAGCAATTGAATAAGTTTGGAATTTATATGGAATTATATTATAAGTTAGTAGCTTAAGTAAAGTAATGCATGGAGTTTGGGACCTAAAATGGAGCAAAAATAGAAGTTGTGGCTAAATGAGCATATATAATAAAATAAAGGTAAAATATCTATGTTTTGTAGATGGAATGAGAAGAATCTAGAGAAAGCAAGAAGTTAAGGATTTTATGTGCAATTTCCAATCTATATACACATGATTGTCTTGCATTTGAAGACATTTTAAAGAACATACACTGTGGAGGGACCGAGAGGGAGCAGAGAATTCAAGAAAAGCAAAAAAAAAAAAAATTGGAGCAAGCTAGCCACAAATTTTTGGAAGGGAATTCTTGATCAACTTGGCCTTTTATGGTTTTAGCTTGGTTCAAAAGGTAAGTTAAATTAGAGCTTTAATTCTATATAATGTTTAATTTGGGGTTTTATTCTTGGACATGAAAAGAGAATCATAGAAGGCTTAGTATGGCATTGTGTAAAGTTAGCATAATTTCATAGTTAGAAAGGAAAGATTAAAGCTTAAAATTTTGAATGAAGTATTGTTTGGGACTTTAAAGTGAATTTCATAGTATTTTGTTAAATTAAATAAAGTTTTGGATTAATTGGAAGAAGGAAAGTCATGTCTTCTTTAATGAAAAGGAAAGTATAAAAGGCCAATATTGAATTATGGGAAGCCAAGCACATACATACAAGTGTAATGAAAGAATCAAGGCTAGAATGAGATTATATAAGGAGTTTCTGCCCATCAACTTTGGAAGGCCATAAATGATATTATATGTTGAATTTTAACAAGATACAAGTTGGACAATGATCTTCTATGAGCTGTCTATCATCCAAAATTTGAATGACATCATTTGGAGGCCAGTAGGAGTTTTTATGACATATTTTGTGAGGCTGGTTAGGGTTCACCCGAGAACAGAATTTCTGGGAGGTGGAAAAATATTTTAGTATAGCCAAGGTAGTTTTCTTGGGCTCAATTTCATATATAATGAACTTATATGAGTTTTCTACGTTCTAGTAGAATTTCAAAAGCATATGACACTATTCGTGATTGTAAAATGGTTTTGAATGGGCATTGCCGAAACAGGGAAAACTTAATGATCCTTGTTAAAAGAGTTGAACTAAGTCTTGATTCAATAAGTTGGTGTCATGACCTTATGGAATAATTTCATGGTGGTTGAGGAATTGGGTGAAGTTGAGAATACATGCAATTAATGAATGAATGATTTAATATTTAATAGCAAATGTGAGAATTTGTTAAAGACTAAGAGTTGCGTTTAAAAATGAAGAGTTAATATTGATGTATGGAGGGAACTTAAGATTTTAATATGTAATATCATTACAATTCCTAAGGTGTAATGAAGACTACAATAATCATATGAAAAGAACAACTATATATGTAATTGGAAAGTGAAGGAATCTAAGGAAATATAGTGAAATAGAGAACTTATAATACCAAGAAAGTTTCATGTTTAGTTTAAGTAAAGAATTAGGTCATACGTGTGAATTGAGCAATGGGAAATAATTAAATGTTAAGTAGAATTTTTATATAATGTTATAGGAAATGATAAAGAGCAAAATGAAATGAAACACGGAAGGATGCTACTTAGCCGGTGAGTGGAGATCTTCCTCTTATTTCTTTATTCTAAATGAAAGTTGAATTATACTCGAATTCACATAGACTTGAAATGTTTTATGAGGATGATGTATTTCATAAAAACTTGAAATGTTTTATGATGATGTATTTTATGAAATGATGATTTATGATGCATGAAAACCCCCCAATTTGTATACAATGTTATGAATATGCCATCTACGGGTGAAGGGGCCTATATGGCTCAAGCTGACCAAATAATATGCCGCCTACGGGCGAAGGACCCTTTGGCTCAAGTTGACCAAATGAACGCCGCCCAGGCGAAGGGGCCTATGTGCTAGCTATGGCTCAAGCTGTTTAATTGTCCCGCCTAGGGCGAAGGGGTCATAAGGTACCTACAGCCCAAGCTGACGTCTACGCGCGTATGACTTGATATTATGATCATGTGATATTGGATACTCTTTGGGGAAAATTTTATAATGATTCTGAAATGAAATGATTTTTATGATGTTTTCTAGTGGATTCCACGATGATTATTAAATGAATGATATCCATGATGTTTTCTAAGGAATTCTATGATGATTATGAAGTGAAATGATATTCATGATACTTTCTAACATGCGATGATTCCACAAAGGTTTATGTTATACTAGATTTATATTTAAAGTCATGAAATTCCCAAACGAGCTTGAACATTTTGTTCAAAATGTTGCAAAAGTTACATTTCAACTTTCAAAAGCATGTTTATTTATAAAACTCCATTCACTGGGCTAGTTAGCTCACATGTTTTTCCAAATGATTCACTTTTCAGGTAGCAATTGGAGTTAGGGCAGCACATCAGGATCGAGCCTGCTATTTTCAGAATTGTGCCACCACATAGAGATGGTTATGGGTTGTTATTATGCATTAGAGGCTTTGATATGTTTAGTTTATTAGTATACATTGGGATTCTGGGTAAAGCATACTTGGTTTAGCATAATTTTCTTACATGAAACATTGTTATTGGAGATGATGGGAATTATTATACTATGAAGTGTATTTGGGTTTAATGTTGAGTGTTATGCAGGTTGATTGTTAACAAATTAGAGGAGATGCTGTCGAAATTTTTCTAAAATAAATAATATACCCATGAGCCTTGACAGTAAATTCTAGCTTTTAGTTGGAATTTATCGTCGGCGCACGTCACACTTCTAGTAAGTTAGAGGTGCTGGGAGTGGGGTGTGTCAACCATCCAGTAGCATACTCTCTACGGACGATGGACGGCAGACCTGTAACATTCCGTGAAAATTTTAGAAGTTCTATTTTAACTAAATTCTCGAATAATGCTCAACTATAATAAATCAGTTAGTAAATTTTGTAATCAGATAATTAGTTATGATATCTTATAAGAATTTGAGAACATTTTAGGTTGTTTTGACAAGGATAAGAATGATTGTTTGGATTTATATCGATTATATTCATCGGTTTGGAGTGATGTCAAAAGAATAACAAAGTCTAATCGGGTAACGAATTTGGGGCTAAAGGATGCTCAAACAAAAAATGCGACACTTATACAAGTATAGTTGAAAGTACAAAGACTTAGTTATGGAGCACATTAAGTTGAAGGGTTTATTAGGCAATAAGTAAAAAAAAGGAAAAAAAAATCTAAGGACGCTTGTAGCCTTGGAAAATTTCTCATATGAATCAAATATAAGACCACTTGGCACTTTGATTAGTGAGATGAATTCCCAAGCTTCCAATTGGATTTAATAACATTGGCCACACATAAATTATCTAGGGACATTTGGAGTTGTTTTCGTAGGTGGAATCCAAATGATTTTAGAAAATACGTGAGAAAATTCGTCCATAAGTAGAGCTAGCCTTAGAACATCTCCAAAAAGACTCCCAAACCACTCTCTTTGCCTCCCAAACAAAGTCTCCTTCATATAAATATAGAAGTCCTACTTTAGAAAACTATTTTACTTGAAGAATACTAGGAATTTGAGGGTATTATGCCACTCAAAATATCCAAGAGGCTTTAAAGAACCAAGATCAAAGGTGAGTAATCAATACTTGGGTTCCATTGACATGCATATGTTTTAAAAAGAAAGAGCCCATTGTTTTAGTGTCATAGCATGATAATGAATGAATTTGTTTTCTTGCATATGAATTAATAGTTTTGCCCTGCCCGTTTTGTATGGAATTCCCTTGAATTGTTCCCACACTATGACTTATCCAATGATCTCAGGATAGGGAAGACTAGTGTGATGTTTGATTAGATTGATAATATATTTGTTTGAAACTTCGATAAGGGTCAACAGGGGTTAACTGTGGATCCACTTACTATTGTATTGCCATGACCAAACTTGGCATTTGGAAGGCATTAACGCATGCTACGAGTAATAGGTAATTCTAGTATTCGGGCCCTATATTGCACTCAAAAGAGTTTATGCTTATTTATGTTTCTTGAAATTATAAAGTGAATGACTTCTCTTTTAACCTTGTGGAAACCTAATTATTGTATGCTTTACGGGGTACTTTGTACTCATTTAGTATCTTTTACTCTTTTGTAGATAATCAACCGAAAAACTTATGAAACACAAGCCGAAGATTGGAGGCTTTCCCGGGATGCGAGTAATATCATGCATATAATAGAAACAGATATTTGGGTATACTACGAGAATACACCGGAGAGATCGGAAGAGCGTATTTGGGAACATCTTATAAATTTACCATATATTGTGCTTACACCCTCACCCACCTATATTATGATAAAATTTGGAAAGACAAACCCATATTCCTTACCTAATGTAATAGTCTAGTAAGTAAGTGAAAATAGTGGTATAAGTATACGTATGGCCATATGTATATATGAATAAAAAAGGAATAGGGTATGTAATAACACATGAGAAGCTTTTGCTTAGTTGGTAGTCTCATTTTCGATGAAGAGATCTCCCAATCTTTTGTACGAGTAGTAATCAATAAAATGGTTTTTATATAATTGATTGTGTATGCTCATTACTATTTTTCTTTAAACAAGCTTACTTTTGTTTTGCTCTAAATAAGCAAATACCATTCATGAGTCATACAACCAAATAAAATAGAAAAATTAAAAGAAATATCAAAATGAGTTCACCAAAATTTAAGAACTTGCTAGAATGGCATGTCCCATCCCTTGGTTGTACTTTAATAATTCTCAATTAACTAAGAGCTTCTGCCATTGTTAAAAGGCACAAATTAAGAAGAAATGGTAAAATAACGGGGGCATGACAAGACCACTCCCTCGACCGGGGAACATTGCCAATGTGATAAAGTATTATTGTTAAGTTGATGCTTTCGCTTTGGTTTATTTATTTACCTTATAACTTTATGTTTGCAATTTTAATCAAATACAATAAAAGGGGCTATGAGACAAATGATGAGGGCGCTAAGGGAAGATCAGCCTAGCTAGTATCCCCAGGTGCACCTACTGACCCCCTCATGCCCTCAAAATAAATTTTTAGAATACGAATGAACACCACACGATCTTGTTCTTAACCAAACTATGCCCACTAAGCCGCGGTGTTCAGTTCACCCTTTTAGCTGGTCTATGTCCACTTTCAAGTGGTACTTATATCACACCTAACCAACCTACGTTTGTCTTTCGTGTGGTATATAGGTTGTTTGTAATCGAACTGTGCCCTCATTCTGCGGTATTCCGATCTCCTTTTAGCTGGTCTATGTCCACTCTCAAGTGGCACTCAGATCGTACCTAACCGACCTACGTCTATCTTCTGTGTGGTACACAGGTCATTTGCAATTGAACTATGCCCGCCAAGCCCAGGTGTTCAGTTCACCCATTTAGCTGGTCTTTGCCCACTCTCAAGTGGTACTCAGATCACACCTAACTAATCTACACCTACCAATAGCCGCCGTGCCCAAGTTGTTCTTCACATCGACCTACGTCCACATTAAACGTGATTCTTAGGTCACTCACTCCAACCTACACCCACTTATAGCCGCGATGCCTAGGTCGCTAATTTCAAAGGTCTATGTCCACTCTAAAAGTGGTTCCTAAGTCGCTCGTTCACTTAGCCCTACGCCCGCCTATAGCCGCAGTGCCCATGTCACGTCTTTCACTGACTTTCTTTCACTCTCAAAGTGGTTCCCAAGTCATTCCCTTAATCGTTCCTGGTCATTCCATGAATCGGGTATCTCTTATGGTAAGTACCTCGCTTGTTTGAACCTACAACCACCCGATAATACAATGCATAGGCCTTAGGTACCTAACAACATTGGTACCTTAGCCGCGTGAGCACTCAACTTATGACCACCATGCAGGAACGATACCTTACCAGCAGCATAGGCCTTAGGTACCTAACAACATGGATGTAATACCCCGGCCCCAAGAGCTACTTGCTCCGATACCACTTGTAATGCCCCGGTTGTGAGCTACTTGTTTGCTTCTCCTAGTCAAGGGTTTATGTATAGTTATTATTATTTTAAATGTTTATTATTTCTCATTTTTAGAACTGTCAAAATTGGTGACTTAATTCATTTTATATTTATAATTGAAGTCTGTAATAAGTTCATAATGTTCATCCTTCCAATGTCAACGGTTAGCAGTGATAAGGCCGGTGATTTCCTATAGGTCTTGGCTAGATAATATTGGCAAATAGACACTCATCTGAGGCTTTCAAAGAGCTCGGTTCACATAGCTCCAAGTACCTAAATTTTGGAAAATATGGAAAAGAATGAATATAGAATATTCAGTGATAAATTTTTACACATGCAGATTTTCTTTTTAAAAACGTAAGTTTGGGCCCGAATTACATTATAGACATGTCTTACCCCAAACGCCCAATATAACTTGTTTGGTTGGTACTCGTACCAAGGTTTTGATCACAGGTCACTCAGGTGCCTTACAAAACCATAACTGATTCTGAATGTTTGATCATAGACTATCTCGGTAGTCTCCCACAACCCAAAAGGAAGTGACTTGGCACTAAACATTTCATGTACTGAATATAATTTTGTTCTGAAACTGATGGAAAACATCTAAATGTAATTCTTTTTCTTTTGAAAGCACTTGTGCTTTAATTGCTATGCATAACATGAACTAAATCACATAGTATAACTTATCTTATCATAGGTATGATCATGAACAATACTTGACATTAGAGAAAATTCCTTAAATAATGACATTATCATCATCATATATTACAAACATGGGAATTTTCTCATATAGTAGCACTGTCATTATTATAGATTACTAACACATGACTTTTCTTAGATAATTCATATAAGCAGATTGACGAACACATAAAAAAGGTGTAAATATTACTCACATTAAATCCCTAGTTGGGATTACTTTCCTTCCTTCTTTAGCACATCATGCCCTCAACTTTTCCCTCTTATTCTTAAATTTAAGTGTGTGTAAGGAGGATTTATTGCTCATTATGTATTATTTCCCTTATAAGTAGATAGCTTATCCTCTCTATGATTTTAGGTCATATATAGAGGTAGAATTTACTCATGTAAAGGAATATTTGATAGTTGGGGAATCAACATGGACATGGGCTAAAATATAAGGGATTAGGAATTCATTTATAGAAGTAAAGAGACAGAGAGATAGAGAGATGGACGGTTGGTTGGTGCAAGGCAGCATGGGAATAATCATGCCTATTTATAACAATTGGTGACCTATAAATTGTTGACAAGTGGTTACTATCAATTGGAATGCCACTTAGTTATTTTATAGCCTTCCACGTTTTCTTCCATATGAGAATTTGTTCCCATTACATGGTTGCCACTTGGCAGCCATGTATTGACCATTATTTTTTTATTTTATTTTTTTCTTTCCTTCTTCTTTTTATCGACTCGTCCCTCGACCTAATTTTAAAAAGTCAAATGATGTTTAAATAATGAGTTCTTAGTGTCTATACGACGTACTTGTAGAGTATTATATAATAGCATTTTGAAAACTTTAAAATCATTAACTATAAGAAAACTTAAAAATATTCTAAAGTGAACGACTAAAGTCGTCTATACAAATATTAACGTATTTTGCGTTTATTCTTTCTCTTTTAGTCACTTAATCATTAAAATAATTTAATATTTCTACTCGACAGTAAAAATCATAATGTAACTAGAAGGATTTTCTGGATCGTTACAACGGATACCTTAGCCGAGCGAGCACTCAACTTACGACCGCCATGCAGGAACGGTACCTTACTCGTGCAAGCTTCACTTACATACTTAGTCACATTTGTTAAAAATGAAACAAAGGAAAAGATCTCTTCACAGATCATTTTATTAAACATGGCATAACATTCAAAGGGGAAAAGTCACAAAGCCTAAGGGAGGCTTTCGGGTAGCGGACCTCTTTTTGAGATGGGCCTCTTTAAAACTGCGTTTTAAAGCCTTTTTCCCGGACAAGTGATGCCGTCATATTTTAGTGAGTGACCTTCTAGAGGTTACTCTTCCGATCTCTTAAACCCTCGAAGCCCAGTGAACCTTGGCCTAGAGACCTTTTATAAAACAAGCGCTGTCTTGAAGAGCGAGGTACACAAACACAAATGCATCAGGTTAATTTTATGAAATAGCAAGTCTTCGATTGTGGAGGTAGATTCCAAGACTGATAAGCAAGCTTGATTAGAGTTCTTGCTCAAAGTTAACAAATGAAAAATACGAAAAAACTTCTACGGTTGGCAATGAAGAACTTAAATGTTTGGAGGAACAACGCAAATGTTGTAGATGTAGAGAGAGATGAAGAGTCCCAGACATGTAGAGGAGATAGAGTATTTTAGGATAGTGGTTTCAAATTTTTTTTTAATATTATTGTTAATATTAGATTGGAAAATCTGAGATGGATATAAGAAAATATAAATGTGGGGACATTTCACACGTGGCATGGAATTAATGGAAATCCTACCATGTATGTGTATAGGACCGTCCTGCCGAAGCCTTTCTCACATGAACTATGGCCTTGGTAAATTTATTCGCCGTGAAGCGAGTACAGTTGCCCATGTCATAGCTACTCATGCTCTAGTTTCAAGGTTTGAATGTGATTCTACTAATTATTCTCTTTACTTTGTACACTATCTTGTATTTAGTGATATCTATAAATGAATAGTTTTCTTTCCCCAAATAAATAAATAAATTCATTCTTAAAAATATTTTAAAATAATCAATTTAGAGGCATTAGTAATGATGTGAACACCATCGATTTGTTGACCAATTCCCAAAAAATCGATTATAATCAACTCAGAAAATCTAAAAAGTAAAAACATGTAATTTAAACTATAGATCGAGTTTTATAATCCTAGAATTTAGGGTACATTAAATCCCTTGAGTAGAACCCTTGATTGCTTGGAGTGGTAATCTAAAGGCTAGAGCTTCTGGCCCAAAGTAAACTATAGTATAGTAAACTCTAATCCCCCAATGGAATATAGAAGACAAAAACCTCAACGATTTGGCTCTAATACAACCTAGTCACCAGAACACACAAGATAAGAGAGAAAATCAATATCCAAATCTCTATATTTATAATACTAAGTGGTGGGTTTATTTTTTCTAGCCTAAAACTGACACCCTAAGGGAATTGAGAATTGATGTTATGATGATGTCTGATTTATTTTTCTATTTTTATTTTCATTTATTTTATTATTTTTTTGCTTCTTTTTTCTCACCTAATAGTTAATACCCTTTCACGTTTCTCGATGCGTTACATTTCCCTACAAAATGGGTGATTTTATGTCTTTTAATTTTGTATGGTAATTTTTAATAATCTATTTATCTGATCAACTTAATCTTTTTTTTCTGAAATTTTCAGAATTTTGTTTATTACATTTTTTAATTTTGCATAGTAATTTTTAATCATCTCTCAATTGTTGAGGTGGAAATTTTGGCCTTTAGAGATGCTTTAGATTTTGTTTAACCAAGTAAGTGTATCAATCAAACTCTTATGCACGTCTGCTTTCTTTTCTTTCTTATATGTAATTTATATTATAATTCTTATGTTTGCTTTTTTCTATACAGTTAGTGTAGTTGAATTCTTCATACATACTTCAACCAAACTTTGGGTATGGTAACTCATATATTTTTAAATTTTGTGTGATATATTTGGTTTGATTGTAGTTTTCATTTCAGTTTTGTTTTTTGGCATTATTTTTAATTAATGACCTATGGATGAATGTTAATTAATTATGCCAAGAAATACTAATAAACTACTACATGTCACGTTCGAAAATTACTAATTGTCTATTTAAGTATAATATACTTTTTAATTATTATGTTTTTATGTTTGTTTCCCCCCTATGCAGTAAGTGCAAATCCATTCTTTATAAATATTTCAATCGAACTCTGGGAATGATTGATATTTTTGTTTTGGTGTTTTTTTTGGGGGGGGGGGGAGGCAAATCTTAAATTACGTATTTTGGTATGGTTAATAATTTGGTGTTTTTTTGCATTATTTTTTGGTTAATAATATATGGTTGTATGTCAATTCTACAAAGAAAATTCTAATAAAATACTACATACTACACATTTAATAAGTATTAATTAATTCTCTATTTAAGTAGACTGTAGTTGATGTGGTTGATCAGGTCTGATGTTGATGATTTTTTTTATTGTCATCAAATAGTTACTTTTTACTTATGTTATATATAATTAGTGTGGTTGTTGTTCTGTCATGTTTGTGTGCAAAGTTGGACAAGTAATTTCTTATTTTTAAATGGTTATTATTTTTTTGGTGATGTTTTTTTTTTCTAATTATCATATTTCAACTACATAACTTAGGTTGGTTTTCCAAAACTAACCATTTTAGAAATTAATGGTGTTTTTTTTTTGTGGTTTCAAGACAATTATCTTTGTCATAAATGTGTGCTTATTGTTGTGAAGGACACCATTTTACATCTATGGGGTTTTTATTTTATCGCTGTTATACTATGTATTTAACATGGTTGGTGAAATGTAAATTCTCATTTGTTTAATGTTGTTTATTTTTCTTTTCATAATACAAGTGTTGAGACACGAAGGAAAGGTAGCATTGCTTTTATTGTGTTGTTTTTCGTTTTCAAAATATTATACACATATATTGGCAAGCAATAATTTAATTAACATAGAACATCAATTTTAAAAGCAATTGCACATATTTTTTAAAGTTAATTTTTAGTTTGAGTGATTTGGTTGATGAACATATCACTTTTATTTTTTATCGTTTAATTAATTGTTTCCTTTAGTTTGGTTTATAGATGTGTATGTGTTTCCCATACAACGCACAAATAGATTAGCTAATTTGAATTACATTCAAATCATGATTCAAGATGAAGGGTTTGTCCACAATTCCTTGAACAAGTGATATCTATAGTACAATACTAGTGGAAGCCAAGAAAACCGAATTAGAAAAAAGAAGAAAAATAAATTTCAATTTTTGAATTGAATACACGAAGCTGCACGCCCTACTAGTAGGGCTGTGCAAACGGGTTTCGGTCCTAGGTTTTTGAAGGACCACGACCGGACCAAACATCTTCGCTTCGGTCCCGGTCCCAAAAATGGCAAGCTCAAACGGTTTCTGTCCCGTTTCGGGCTCGGGTAATGAATTCGGTTTTTTTCGACCTTTTCTGGTTTGCGAAATTTTTTTTTGTAGACTTAGTAACGTAAAAACACATATAAACAAAGTTTAGAACAAAAAATAGAAGGGCTTTATGTGCAACAAAAGTATTAACATCCATCCCTAAGGTAGAAGTACTAGACTTATTTGTATTTTTCATTTTTTTTATTTTAACAAATCTAAAATTATTAAATATTTGAAATATGTATCCTAAATTGGAAAATAAATGTAAAAATTATAAATATTATATCTACTTTATAATTTTAACAATTTTATGATACAATTTTGATATTTTTAAAAGGCAAAAGATAGATAATTCTAACTTTATTATACATTTATGGGGATTAAATATTACAAAAATGATGTAATTGTAAAAAATAAATAACACTTAACACTTAAAATAAAAGCAAGAAAATCCATTTTACACTTTTTACCAATAGGAAAACCACTTAAATAAATCGGAAGATGTATAAACACAATTCTCCACATGTATATATAAATATATATTTTATATAATAATAGCATATAACTTAAATAGAGTCAACAAACATATTATAAATCTGAACAATTTTCTTTAACAAAATCCTTACAATGTTACAAATTCTTGTAACATTATATATTAACATAATTGTTCTTGGCTATTGCTTAAAAAATAATAAAATAATGATGATTTTTAAAGAAGTTAATTGGCCAAAAAATTTCAACTTGAAAGAAAAATTTAGTGGTATTGCTTTAACTTTTTAATTGTCCCACATTGAAAGTTTTGTAAAAAAGTAATATGATTGGAGCTTATAAATACGATGAGCTTTTGTGCAAGTGACTATGTAAAGGAAATTTTGTGGACTTTGAGGCAAATTAATAATTGTCTTGGTCCTTTATATTTAGTTTTAAGTTAAATGATTGTCCCACATTGAAAGTTTTGTAAAAAGGTAAAATAATTAGGGCTTGTAAATAAGATGGACATTTGTGTAAATGATTATGTAAAGGAAATAGTTTTGATTCTTATCTCTTGGGTATTATGAAAAGTGAAAACCGGGTTTCATTTTTTAAAAAAAAAGGGTCAACTGGTCTTTGACCGGATTTCCAAGTTTTCAAAAGAAAACCCGAGACCTGACCGGACCAGACCAGACCGTTCATTTTGGCCCCAAAGCCCAGATCGGACCGGCCCGTTTGGTCCGGTTTCAACCGGTCCCGATTTTTTTGCACACCCTTACGCCCTAGTTCATTCTCCTTTGCGGCCACATTGCTTAAACGGCACGTGGCCGTATTGCTTTAGACTACCTTTGCTTCAAGGCTTATGTATGGCCACATTAGAAACCCCCGTGCGGCCGCGTTTGAGTAGTTTGCCCTATGTTTTGCCATAGTTCTTTCAGCTGGAAATTACAATTCTGTCCCTTATGCTTTGCGATTTTGATCAAATTGGTTTTCAAGGTTTCTTCTCGTGTAATTTTGGCCTTCCAATTCATAATTCTCATCACAGCGAGCCCCAACTTTAGTCAATTGGATTGTCCTCGATGATTCTTCGACTCAAGTTGAAGGATTTCGTCAAAGAGGATCTATAGCATTAAAGAATGTCAAGATTGGGGCTTCAGTACAAAAAGTGATGAGTTTAGCACTTGAATGACCAGGAATGATTTAATATCAGATGTCTAACAGTATTATGCCGTCATATGTTTATGTGTTTTGTTAGATGTGTGTAATCTGATATGTGTAATCTCGTAGGCTATATAAGCTTCTGGCGGTATTATGTCGCCAGAAGTTTGACATTAGATCATTGTCACTTGAATGACACATTCAAACGTTGATTCAACATATTACCCTTTATGACTCATCATAAGGGAAGGGTTTTCCCCTACTGTTTTGAAAAGGAGGGGAAAAAAAGAAAGAAAGAAAGAACAAACAAGCAAATGTACGGGTGCGTTTGGCATAGTAGCTTTCAAGCGCAAGATGTTTGGTACCGTAACTTCACCAGATACTCATGTGTCATATTATCAGTTACTGATGTAAACATATCAATACTCACAAATTATATCAGTGACTAGTATTATGTCACACTATTTGTCTAATGCCATAATGACACTAGATGACTAATGCTTAATCAAATTCAGCTTTTGGAAACCAGTTACCTTGTTTATCCCATTTTGAAACTTGAACTTTAACCATGTAGAATCCCAAAATATTGACAAGCCAAGACTTAAGTAGTTTAGTAGCATTCAACTGATTTCCCTCATTCTAAGTCTAGAATTTAATTCCTCTCTAATATTTCCCATATAATATTAAAAAAATGTTTAAAAAAATGGAGAATCACAAAATATTGACAAAATGGGTGACCACTTGTCAACTGTTTGTGATTCTACATATAGATTTTATTTAATTAATTTCTTTATTTTTTTTGGGAATGAGATGTTGGGAATTAATGTAAATTCTTCGATTACACCCACATGACCGTTGTTTAAGGAATTTAATTGAGACAAGAAAAATAAAAAAGTGAAGACAAATTTAACGGACTGTCAAAGCTTTCCACTATATGATTAAAGTGGTTTACAACCAAACAGACTTTTCACTCGCCAAACCAATTCCCCAATATAATAAGAAAAATATACCAAGCTTTTACCGTATCTACCAACTTATACCCTTTGCTCAACCCGAGAAGCATTAAAGAAATTCCGAGATACTAGGCTACTATTTTTCTTCACAAGACTCTCTGCCCCGACCCAAGTGGCGCCTCCGGTTTTACCACACCTAATTTTCTACCCTTTGAACAAACCACAAAGAGTTACAAGAAAACTCTTCAAGGTGCTAGACTTACTAATTTTTCTCTCAACTCACTTATACCACTTGTGTATTAAAGAAGAAGAAAACATCTCTATTTATAAGTTTCGTTTACTTGGAAGACAAGACAATCCTTCTATGATTTGGATTCCTTTTCCTCCTAGGATTTTGCTTCTTTCCCTTTCCTTTTTCTTTTCAACTTTGGATTATTTTTGGCAACAAACCCAACAATCTCCACATTGCCAAAATAAGCCAAAATTTTCATCTTATTCAATCATGTACACAATATTTGAGAAATTACCAAGCAAGCCTTTGACATACTTTGACAGTCACATACTCCACCACATGAGTATAACCACTTAGAATTAACAACAAATTCCAAGCATTTCATCGGCTCAATGACGAAATGAACCTGCTGAAATTTGCGGTGCAACTCTCTCGTTGGCTTTCCAAAAAGTTCATCAGCCATCGAAATTACTACAAACACACACCTTGTATCACCGCCAACCAATGCCATGTGTAAATACAACCGCTAGAAGTAACATACATTTTTTACCATGGCACCTAGTGACACACCATGAGGATGTACCCACATACTTCATAGCACATCTCCACCTCCCTCACACCAAGAGAGTCGGATTATCCAAATCCGAACGGTAGCCGAACCTGCTCCACCTGGACAATATTTTCTCACGTGGTCAGTTAGTCTACAACACCAACAAGTTGCAACAACCTCCAGTTTCCAGACTATCCCATTGCGAATTTTTGTACTTGCACCAACTCGTAAAAAAATAGACCATTCCTTTAAGTGCAACAGAGTTGAAGAACCCTTTGTCGGATACACCTCTCCAAATTGACGTCACAGTTCCTTCACAGCAAATATTGTATGAATATTTACAAGAACATTCTTGGCTAGATAGAGACACATCCTGCTTCCAGTCTTCAAATATAAATCTTCCCAATTATTATTGCTCATACTGGCTCTAGCAACTATGTTAGAATACGGGGACAGTTTTCCTTTGAAAGCTTTAAATGGTCCAACGAAAATCAAGAAATTTCAGACTTGTTCTAGTCACAAGTCAAACTTGATTTTCTCCACTCTGTACCTTGCCATATCTTTCTTATGCTCCACCTCAAACAAAACATAACGCTCTGATACCACTGTTGGGAATTAATGTAAATTCTCCGGTTACGCCCACAGGACCGTTGTTTAAGGAATTTAATTGAGACAAGAAAAATAAAAAAACGAAGACAAATTTAACAGACTGTCAAAGCTTTCCACTATATGATTAAAGTCGCTTACAACCATACAAAATTTTCACTCGCCAAACCAATTCCCTAAGTATAACAAGAAAAATATACTAAGCTTTTACCGCATCTACCAACTTCTACCCTTTGCTCAACTCGCGAAGCATTAAAAAAATCCCGAGACACTAGTTTACTATTTTTCTTCACAAGACTTTCTGACCCGACCCAAGTGTCACCTTGAGTTTTACCACACGTAATTTTCTACCTTTTGAACAAACCACAAAAAGTTACAAGAAAACTCTTCAAGGTGTTAGACTCACTAATTTTTCTCTCAACTCACTTGTACCACTTGTGTATTAAAGAAGAAGAAAACATCTCTATTTATAGGCTTCGTTTCCTTGAAAGACAAGACAATCCTTCTATGATTTGGATTTTTTTCCTCCTAGAATTCTACTTCTTTCCCTTTCCTTTTTATTTTTATTTTCTTTTCAACTTTAGATTATTTTTGACAACAAACCCAACATGGGATTCTACATATAGTTAACATTCAAATTTAAAAAATGGAATAAATGGGATAAACAAGGTATTAAGATTTCATCCGTTGAATCTAATTGCTCCATGGTGTGGATGCTATTCGTTGTCCAATTGACGAAATTTCTATTTGAAAAAAGAAAGAATTTTTTTTATTGTGATGTTTTTATATTGAGGATTTAAAAGCACACTGATAAGTATATGTGGACCTCAAGTACTCCTTTTTCTAATATTCAGGAATAGTAAGTACTCAGTAAGAGGTTGGAGAGTGGAGACCCGTGTCTCTCTCTATTAACAGTTCAAAAAGTTGAAATATAAAGGGAAAATCGGGTCCTTGTTTCGTGGGGTTTTTCTTGATAGGGATTTTTCTTCTTCATTAAATGATATCGTAGATGACTTGGAATGAAATTGGGGAAGTTTATATTAAAAAAAAAAAAAAAAACTCTTTCTTGTGACCTTTTCATATTGAGGATTTAAAAGCACATTGATAAGTCTATAAGGGACTCAAGTGCTCCTTTTTCTAATATTCGGGAATCGCAGGGCTCGCTTGGTTGGAGAGTGGAGACCGTGTCTATTAACAATTCAAGAAGTTGAAATAGAGAGGGAACATCGCGTCCTTGTTTCGTGGGAAAGTCTTTTTGGTCACCAATTTATATAGATTTTCCTGCTTCAATTTTACTGCCTTTTAAATTTACTCAGAAGATTTCGATAGATAATTCAAAAATAAGCACTATTTTTCACTGGTAACCATGAAGGGGGGCGCTGATTATGATCCGCTGTCGGTGGGAGACGTTTTCAGTGATTTCAAGGGGCGCCGTGCTGGCTTGATCAAAGCTTTGACCACAGGTAAACAACCCCCCCACCCCACAAAACACTCCAAAATTTACTGCATTGAGGTTTACCATGTATGTTGTACTTGTGGTTGCGGGTTTCTCTTTGTTGGTAACGCTCTTGGGTCCGGTGCTGGATTCTAGTTCATTCTGATATAATTTTTTAATGCTAAATTATGGGGTTTTTTTTCTTTTTTTTTTTCGTGTCAAAAATTTCAGATGCTGATGAACTTTTCAAGCAGTGCGATCCTGGTGAGTTGGGCACCGGTTTTTCTAGCTTTAGTCTCTCTTCGGTAGATTTTTTCCCCTCTCCCTCTTTGTTGATTTTACGTTTATGCATGAATAATTTGGATTTTTAATTTTTTGCTTTCTGTATATGAACTACTAATTAGTTAACGTAATCCGTGAACTTTCTATATTATTTGGTATGTTCATTGCAATTCTCATTGTAACAGGAGATTTGTATGTTCAAAAAGTAAATATAATTATTAGTGATAAATTTTGGGAGTTTATTTTGCATAAGCTTTTATTTTGATTCGCTGGAACAACGTTGAAGAAGCACCCACAGTTGGACACATACCCATGGACTCATTTGCATTTTTTGCCGTTATACACGTTTAGACTAGTATAATTGTGTTTGTAATTCTCTATTAATATCGGTTCCTTTTTTTGTTTGGTTAAATATTTTAAATCCCAGAGGAATAGCTCATTTATTATATTGTAATAACTTTCAGTTATATTACATAGATCTTATCAGAGTAGAAAATTTGCAAATTCTAGATGTAAATCAAATTCAAAATAAAATTTGTAGAATTTTTCACTAATTATTTTTATATTTTAGACAGATGTGCAGCATTGGTGATGAATTGTTTCCCTAGAAGGGGCTTCCATGTTTCATGTTGAGCAAAGTATTGATATATAATTGATTGTAGTGGAATTTGATAGTATTGTTTTTCTATTAACCGAACATTTTAACAGTTGACAACCCGTCATATCCTAACATTTTATGGCATTTTTTTGATGGGGAGCTTGAAAATTCACTAACATCGCTAAATTAAGGTTACCTTTGTCGTTGCGGTTTCACTGCATTACATGATAAGCCAGCCAAAATATAGATTAATCCAAATGATAATAACTATGAGGTTTGCACTTGCACAAAAGAGGCTGATGAACCACGGAAATGCTGACTGAACTTCCTAAGTCCCATGAAATGTTGACCGGATCATTAAAGAACATCTGATATGAAGAATGGTAACTTTTCTATTTAAATGCTCAATATAGCTTGTCTAGGTAGTGTGTTGCACCCGGGCATTTAATGTGTTGTGACACCAAGCTCATTCTATGAAGTTTCCTGTCTAACGAGTTGGTACACATCTAGTTGAAATGGTACTGTAAAATAGATCTCATTGTCTCCTGTAGTTTTATCCCCTAAAAGAAAGGTCTTGTAGAGTTTTCTGACAAGGAAGGTTCCCTGTCCACATGAATTAATGGTGTCACTAAGCATTTTCAAATGTTTTGGCATCCTGTGCATTTTAAGTAAATGTACATCATACACTTTGCTTAAGTTGCTTCAGTTTCTATACATGTATGATTTTTGTGCTCTTTCCTGTTTATATTTTTCGTATGATTCAAATTGCTCCACCTTCAGTATTTATTGCATTCTTATGTATGCATTAGCCCTTTTGTGTGACAATTTCAACCCCCTTCTATAACAATGTGAAGGAGGAACCCATTATTGTTCATTAAGTGTAACCATATGACAAGGGGAACAAAAGCAATCTGAGTCCGAGGATTTTTATTCTTACAAATACAGCAACATTGCACCTAGTGAGCAAGTTTACTGTGATGGTTATTTCTGAATTCAAACAGCATAAACAAAGCCCGCATACGAAAAAAATAATATGTTCTTTAGAAGTCCCCAAACTGCAGTAAACAATATCACTCTATTTAATTTATCTTAATGGTACAAATAGAAGGGAATTGTTGTTGCAAACACTAATCCTTTTTCCTATATATTTTTTTTAAATATAATAGTGTGGCAATACTTTAAATGTATGCAGTTATTTAGTGTTTTATATAGTTGCTATCATTTCAATACTTTCTTTCGAACTGGTAGCTTAAATGGTAATGATTGAGTTAAACACGTGGAAATTTTGTAGAAAAGGAAAATCTTTGTCTCTATGGACATCCTGATGAGCAGTGGGCCATTAGTTTGCCTCCGGAGGAAGTGCCTCCTGAATTCCCTGAGCCTACTGTAGGTATAAATTTTGCCAGAGATCAGATGCAACAGAAGGACTGGTTAGCTCTTGTTGCTATTCATAGTGATATGTGGCTGTACAGTATTGCTTGCTATTTTGGTGGCAGATTCAGATTTAACAAAGAGGACAGGTATGGTTAACTGTAACAAAGAGCTCAGTGTTTATTGTTGCTTGTCTTATGAAATTATTACTCTCGTCATCTTGTATGTTCAATTAAACAGGGAAACATTGGTTCATTTTATTGGTGGACAAGCTGTGATCTGAACCTTATTTTTTCCTTATTATTATTATTATTATTATTATTATTATTTTTGGCGGTGTGTTGACAATATGGCTCAGGTGTTTAGATCTCTATGTCTAAATGATAAAAAGAGTAAATTCTTCCCATTTTGTGTTATCTTGGCTTTCATCTCTTTCCAACAAATACCAACAAATACAAATTATTAAGGTCATCGTACTGTTTCTTATGCATAGCTATAGTTTCTGTAAACTATTATAGTACCGGGTAATGCTCTCATATATTCTGTTTGTCGGTCTTTGGTAGGAGAAATATTTTTTGTCTCTCTTCATTTTCTATTCCTATTTATTCTGAGGTTCGGTCTTTTGTTTCAAATCATTGCTGTTATCTTGATGCAGGCAAGATTTGTTCGATAAGATAAATGACCTCCCGACAATATTTGAAGTTGTGACGGGAACTGCAGGGAAGCAAGTGAAGAGCAAATCCAAGTCAAATTCTAAAGCGGTAAAGGTAACCATCCTTTGCAGTTTTATGTAGAATTTGTAATGCTATTATTGTACTGTCATACAAATTTCCAAGTTTTCATATGATCTACTCCATGCTGTCCTAGCCAATATATGTTACAAGTAGCGCATTTTTCCATATTGGCCAATGACCAACTGATGGAACATTGGCTGCAAAGTTTAATGTCATTGTTTGATTGGTCGGGCCATGGTCAGAATGTGGTAGGTACCGTCTGGTTGATTCTCTTCCTGGTTTATGGCGGTAAAAGAATCTAGATGAAAGTTGACATTGATCTCTAGATAAAATATTAAAACAAGGATTTTTAGATACAATTGATCGTGGTGCAGAAAAAATAGGGGAAACTAAAGAATATCAAGACATATCTTGTAAGCTTGTTTTCACTTTGCTTCGCTGTTTCTCTTGAGCTTGTTCTTGAAATCAAAGTATATTTGCCTATGAGATCTGTTGCATGAACACATTTGCTTCAACCCCTTTTTATTTGTTCAAATATAGTCTCCTTTTGTGTGGTTATGGCTGGGAATCATCTTTGCGTGTGGCACTTACTCTTTAGTCTTCACCATCTTTTCTATTATGTGGTTGAGTTTGGCTTGTAGTACTGTGAAATTTATGAATTGCCATGGTAATGCAGAGTTTTTCTAGAAGGTTTAAGGTGAATATTATATTTTTGGGTGCGTCTTTTTCTCTCCTTATTTGCTGTTGCATTGTTATGCTTCCATAGCCTTTACTTATTTCCATGGCAAGATTCATTATGCTACTTCTGCTGAGCTGCTGGTTGCATTAGTAAAACAATTTCTTGCTCTGGTTTATGCATTTATTCACACACAATTGCATTAATGCTCAAGGAAATAGAATACTAGTAAATACTACCTCCGTCCCACAAAGGTACTCCTAAATTCCTTTTTCATCTGTCCCAAAATATTAGACCACTTTCCTTCTAAAAATGTAGTTGGAATATCAGTTTTTCTTATATGCCCCTATTTAATGTGCATCGTTATCAATAAAATAGAATCATTAAAGTTGTATAATTAATAAATGAAAAGGGTATAATAGGAAAATTATCTTAAATTTGCTTTTCCAATTAAATGAACTTTTGTTAATCTCTGTGAAAATAGGAAAAGGGCTATCTTTGTGGAACAGAGATAGTAGCTCGTAAATTCCTTATTTGAATGGTGTTTAAAACTTGATCAAGTTGTTTGGATATCATGATACTTTAGTATTTAGAAAATTTTAGTACATGGAAGGCATCTTCCTTGTTGGATTTTATGTGCAATTTTGTTTTAATTGTTCAAACACAACTATTGCACTCTCTCATGGTTGATCTTTTGTAACAGCTATGCTCCTTTCTGGTGCTAGAGTCTGTTGGAAATGTAGCAGTGCTTGCTAATATTCCCTTTCTTGCAGTAAACAATTACATTTTTACGCTGTTTCCTACTGCATCCTTTACTTTTAAATATGAGAATGTCTCTTTTTATTGAATCTTAGAGATCGGAAACTCAAAGGTCCAAGACTACGAGGACAAGGGCTTGGATGAAAAATGTGAAAATGATGACTCGTTCTGTGGAAAGTGTGGGGAATGCTATGTTGAGGATGAATTTTGGATCTTATGTGAGACGTGTGACATATGGTTCCATGGCCAGTGTGTTAACATAACTCCTGAGCGGGCTGATCATATCAAGAAGTATAAATGTCCAACCTGTAGCAACATGAGAAAACATACTCGTAGGAGGGTACTGTGACTGAGGTGCTTTAGTTTGCAAGTTGTCTTGCATCTGATCTCCGGTCATCGCTCACAGTATTCTTGGTCCTAATTTATCTCGTCATAGCAGGAAAGCTTCTTTGATCTTACTGTGTACGAGTCCACAATCTACCTTATGGGTCATCTAGAGATTTGCTTCTTGCAAGGAGGATATGTCTCTTCAAGGTCAATTTGTCCTTTTTTCACCTCGAGTAATGAAGATGCAGTAACGAATTTAGTCCATTGTAAATGTTAGTTTTCAGCAGCTAATCGCATCTAATGAATGCTTCCCTGATATGTAAATATGGCTCTGGATGTTCTGTAGGAAGTCTAATACTGCCACTTTTTTTTTTATTTTATTTCTTTTTCATTCCATTATATTTATATGTTATGTGAAGAGGGAGTTTGGCACTCGACTCGACTAATCTAGTGTCTTGTCTGCTGGTCTAGCTGCTCACCTTGTCCTGCAGTGTGTGGAGATATTGCTGTTTTTAGCGGAAGGAAATGCTCGTCAATTTGTGCCAGTGTGTTGTTTGAGCACCATGTTTTCTAAATCAATATCCCTATTCGTTTTCTTCAAGTTTTTCAATCATTCAACATTTAACCATTTTACATTTGGCAGGAAATAAATAGAACGGCCCAAGCTGCATTTCTGAGGTGGGTCTGTGCTGAAGATGGTGACTTGGCTCATGATGACCTCTTATGAGATGTAAGGTTACCTGGCCACATTGTGCCTAAAAGTGAGACCAGACGCATAAGCACGGCCAGTATGGAGCCTTGCTGATTCTCTTGAGCCAGGTCTAACCAGCATCTAGGGCTCGGCCATGCTGTGTACAACAGTTAGGCCCAACACAGCCTGCAAGCATGGCAAGAGCCAGGCCACGCTGAGTTCCTTGAGCCAGATCTAACCACCATGTAGGGCTCGACTGGGTTGTGCACAAATGTGAAGCCCTAATCACCTGCCCCAAAAATATATATTGCCACATAAGTTAAAATGAATAATGTCTAGCTAGTAAGTTACTCTTTCAAGCATGATGTCTGGTATTGACTCCATTATGTGTTAAGAAATAAATGTAGACACTATCAAGAAGACCATTCAAATGTGCAAGATCTCCGAGTATGATAAAAATATATTCCTCTTGCATTTTCTATTCTCTCTTTCTCGTGTTTCTCATATTTTTATCCAGTCAAATTAAAATCGCATTGGAGATAAAATAAGAATAATGATACATAGCGCTACTAGTTTCAAACACCAATACACACGATATCAAATGTATAGTTAAACCAAGTAGTTCATATGTGTTTACATTTAACTTCACTTGTCATTTTAATTGACGCCACATATGTTACTACATAGACTAGTGTTTAGTACCTGTAGTGTTATATAGCATTACTTATAAAATAATGAATTATAAATTGATGTCATTGTAGCTCCTATTTGAAATTAACCGTCTATCTTTTAAATAAAAATTTTCAAGCACTAGACGTCATGATGTGGAGTGTAACCAACCAACCATTAATGTGATTTAGAGAGGGGTGGTGATATATGCTAATATCACGTCAGATTACCTGAAATTTCCTAATCCTTTAGATGTTAATACTTCCGTGGTTTGAATTGTGCTCTAGTGGATAGGAGGCTTGCGTTCTGGATAGGAGATCCTGTGTTCGAATAACACCTGCTCCTTCCTGAATTTCCCTCCTCTCCTCTATATTCCCCGTGTATTAATTAAAAAAAAAACTGTCTAACTAGTGTATATTTAGATAAACATTCATTTAATTTAATGTTATGTGGTAGAATTTTCCTTATAGATATTCACTTACCTCGCCCAAAGCTTGGCTTCCAAGTTCCAAGTCGTTGGGGGCCAATGCATCGTGAATATTTTGTCGGTAACAAAAACGTGAAGACAAATCTACATCTATTGACAATATATATATATATATAGACACACACACAACACATATGGGATAATTATATTCACAACACAATTTTTATTTTTATTATAAGATATATATACATGTGTATATATATATGTATGCATCTTTTCTCTAATAATTTTTTTAATATCTAAATACCCAATTAGCATGGGAAAAAAATATGGAGGGTTAATGGTTGCATATATACACACACATACATATATGTTTTGTGGTGCGGTGGGAGGTTGTGGATTAATAAAAAGACTCAAATTTTTGACACTCATAAAGACAAAATATGTTAATTAATATAATAAATTTAGAATAAAAATAATGCCAAAAAAAAGTTGGACATGAATGTAAAAAATATATACTCTTTTAAATTCATTTCAACTACTAATTACATCTGAAAACATTATATGCACCATTTTATTTGAAAATATCGAATATTAGATTAGGTTTGGATGAGAATAGTCATTTTTGTTTAAGGATGAATACAATTCTAAATTGCTTTAATAGCTCTTGTATAAGAATTTAATGTGTCGGTTAAAATTAAACTACAATTTAGAACTCAATAATAAGATGAATAATAATTTCACACTTTATCATACGTCATTTAACATATTACGTGCATCGCATTATCGCATACAGTTACTACTCGCAAAAGGCTACTTTTGCAACTTCCATGTAGCTGTTGAGTTCTATGAATTGAGTGATTTCATGTCCAAGTTTATTTTTATCTAGATTTTCTAACTGCATATGAAATGAAATGAAACTATTTAAAAGTAGGTTACATAAAAAAAAATCTATATATATATATGTAAAGAACGCCGTTATCTGAATACGTCAAGATTGGTTCTCCACTTCTACTTCTTGTATGGTTCACTAAAAGAAGCTTCTTAAATTATTTGACCTTCGAGAAAACCGAAAGTTTACATATTCAAACCATTGGATGAGTGCTTCCTCTTCGCAAAAAAATTCCACGGAATTCAGTACTCATAATAATCAATTCAAAATTCACATGTAATTCATGTCCCAATTTCTCGTTTAATTTGACTTCAAAACCCATGTGTGGGTTCTTGATTAGCATTGGTACTCTTAGAGTAAAAGAATTTTTTCCCACCCAACCCAATCATATATGGATAATGTTACATATATACCTAATCTCATATTCTATCCTTCTCATTGAATTATTACTTATATATATATATATATATCGTGATCATTTATTTCAAGTTTATCACGATATAAATAATTTAATGAGAAGGACAATATGGGTAAGATAAATATGTGTTATAATGGTTAAATACTCGTGTCTTGGGTGGTAGATCCTGAGTTCAAGCCATACATATTCCTCCTCTACACTACCAATTTTAGGATTATCAATGGCATTTAAGTGTGCTTCAATTAATCTTACTAGAGGCAAAAAATAACTTAAAAGGCCCCTCGCTACGCATAAGAGAGCCAAATTAGTTAAGGGTAATTATATTACCACTACGAATATTAATTCTTATACCACAAATTCAATTTTTTATTTTATTTACTTAAACGTCCTCATTTAGCATTACATTAATAACCCTATTTAAATATGTTTCCCACGTTAAAAACTTAAATGCCACCACAATCATATAGATTTCCTTTTTTTAATTATTTTTAATTTTTCATGCCCTTTTTTAAGTGCGCCACCAACAATTCTCGTGCCTCTTTTTCTCTTTTCTTTTTTTTTTCTTTTTTTTTATGAATTCTCGTATAATAATGGTAAAAAATTCAGAATTTTTTTTTAAAAAAAATCATGTACTAATTCTTTTTGAAAAGATCAAAATCAATAATTAAAGTTCAACAATTTCTCTTGAAAAAAATATCTTCACAATTCAAACATTAAACTTGAGTATCACATGACAATATATATATATATATATCCCAATAGAAGTATTGGTATAAACTACATCACATTATATACTATATATTTAATTGAAAAAGGAAAACGTATGCGACATGATATAAAAAATGAAATAAAATAAAAAAGTGTAAAAGTTTGATAAGCCATAATCCTCCATTTTTTAATTTTCAACAAAAACTCAAATCAATGTTATTTTTAATTTTACTTCCAAAAAAAAAAGTTACTTTTAATTGCGGACGTCAGAACATCAAGAATGGAAAATGAAAAGAGGTCATAATATTCCTTTTATAATAGTTTGGTTACAATGATAATTTTAATGTGGTGTGTTATTAAAAATTTCATCTTTCATGTGTGGTTGATTTATATTGTGGTGTGACAATTAATTTTTATAGTGTTAATATAATTACGCATTAGTAAAGGCCTCTATCGATGGTTCCTCTAATAATAATTAGAGGCAGAATCAACACTATAAATGCTCCCATTAAATGGATGCCATGTAGGAACTAATTTATTAGAGGCACTTAATTAATTGCCTCATTTAAATTTAAAATAATAGAGGCACTTAATTAAATGACACAACTTATTAATAGAGGCACTTATCTAATTGCCTTAATTCAATTTAAAATAATAGGGGCACTTACATTAAATGCCTCAATTACACAACTGGGTCATGTATAAATGTCTCATTATTAATTAATTAATGAGTGAATAATAATAATTATAGAGACAGTTTATATGCCCCTAATACATTTTATTTATTTTACGAATAATAAATTTAAATTTAATAAATTTGGCACATGCGTAGAATAAAATTGAAGCATGCGTTTTAAATATACATGCATAACCTGTGTAGATATATATTACATACCAAATTGATACTTGTGTCTTCCATTCATATATATCAATTGAACTAAGGATTTTCAAGTAAATAAAAACTGAAGGCAATAATAATAGAAGCAAAGAAGTTAGACTCAACATTACTATTAACCTCCAGAAAATAAATATTCAAACATCAATGTGAATGTAAAAGAAGAACATTAATATTCCTAGTCATAGATAACTATTCAAACATCTATTCATAGCATCATAATCTCCCTAAAAAATACTTAGTCTAATCACTTTGATTATTCCTCTAATCTAGAGCCATAAATCGTTGTATAAAATCTGATTCATTGATCATCGTTGTAAACTCTCCTTGAGGATAAGGTATTGGTGGATATAATGGCTGTTGGTATGATTGAGGATAGTAGAACTGGGATGATAAAGGATAATGAACCAGTGGAACTGTAGAATAAGGTTGATGCATAGTTGGAGGCCAGGGTACGTTGACAAGGCTGTGAATGTTGTTGCTCAGAGGATGGTTGTTGTTGTGTTGGTGATTGGTATCGGGATGGAGATTCTCGAGATTGTGAATGAGAAGACTGAAGTTCTGAAGCTGGTTGGTTTTGAGAAGGAGAACGATATAGTTGTGAATTTGAAGACTGATGTTGTGAAGATAAAATCATTTGCTTCAACTCCTCATACTTCGCCTGCAAATCCAAAAAGTTGGACTCCAAAGAAGCATAATCACGTCCCCTACGTGATCTGCGAATTGAAGATGCTGGTTGAGTTTGTTGAACCCAAGGAACCATATTTGGTGTCACAATGTCTCCTAGCCACATACTCTACCACTAGTCTCAAAGCCCCTTGCCTTTACATATGCTTGCAACCTAAGTTCCTGAGTCTCCTCACAATGAGTGGCAACTAATTTTCTTAACTCATGTGATATTTTCGCCTACAATAATATATTTTATCCATAAGCATATCGTACCCAGTAGAATAAATCAATAGTTATTGTTCCTAAATGTCAAGCTTACCCCTATTTGCTCCGATGCATCATCAATCCACCGATGCATCATCAATCCAATTATTGTGTTTATCCTTTCTCTTGTAAACCAAATTGAATGCTTCAATAGGATCAAGTGCATGACCATGCTTATTCTCCTGCTGAAATGAAAATATAGAAAGAAACATCAACTCACACTATAATTTTGAATGGAATTTTATTCTAAATAAGTCTTCACTCAAATCAATTTCAAACGATTCAAATCACAATATCACAGGTTGTTGCATGAGATAAGTTATTATATACTTAAACATCTTGACAATCTAATTAATCTATTAATTTGTATGCGTTTATCTATCTCACCTAACATTTTTACTGTAAATTCCTTAGGATCCAACCCACCTCAAAGCAAAGAAAAGAAAAAAAGAAGGGAACAGTTCATTGTGCCTTTTGTTTATGGATAAAACAACGGCACACAATAGTATGTAGCCGAGTGCATGTTGAAATTAGCAGCAAAAGCCTGAAACTAGATATCCCTCATTTCTATATATCCAATCATTGGTTTTTTCATCACTCAACATTCAGAAAACAAACAAGAAAAATATAGGGGCCATCCCATTCATTGATCAGTTTGGTTTAAGCCAATATTACCACGGGTACTAGCTAGAAAATGGAGGGAGTTCAATCATGGAATTCTGAACAAGCTTGATAGCATTGGTCGGTTTATATGTTTCTTTTTCGACTTTGATTATCTTAGCCCTTAAAACTGGAGAAACCAAAAAAGGATTGAGAAATTAACATGAGGAAATAGTTTGTACAGTTACAATGTGGGCTTTAGCAATTGCTGCTTCACTGGAATATTTTACAAGCACAAAACCTCCATTTAGGCCCAGTTTGACACTCATCCACGCCAGGTTTTATTATTCATTAATCACTCATTTCTATATAGCAACTAACTGATTTAACAAATTGTTAATTATAAGACCCTTCTATTGAACATGATGCATGCACATGTGTTAACATTAGTAGTACTTTCACAGGCAGCTGTTTGCTAGTATTATGAAGAACAAGAGAAGATCAGAATAAAGGGAAAACTGAGATAGAAACAAGATATAGAGAGAAGGGCAATTCTAACTGATTTCATCCACATTTTCTTCGCACCTTCCATTCATCCAATCACTTAATTTAAATAAAAAAAGTATAATGTTTTCAATAGAGTACCAAAAAAAACCTTCCCAGGTCCAAAAACTTATCCATTTGCTACATTATGTATAAAAATGCAATGAAATTTCCCAAGGAAAGAAACTAGCACGCGCGCGCACACACACACATATGTATTTGAACACAACCAAAAATGTGATGTTGTACATTTCACTTAGAAATTCAGCATGATGTCATGCAAAGGTCTTTGTCTCGCCCGTGTGACTCATTTTGAGCTGCTTACGATTCTCAACATTCTTTTGAACCTTAATCTATTATTCACAAAATAAATAAGCAAAACTCGGTCACAGTTTTGTTGTTTGTAAGTATTGAATTCACAGAAAAGAGATGTATAGAGAGAAGAAGAGTAATTAGATTTATTACCTTATTTTTAGGGTCATTGTCTCAATAATTTACCATTTCCCGCCACTATTCAGCATCTACACGTTTATCTCTACATTCGAAATGCGAAGCTGAATCAACATATGGAGTGTAATAATTCCTTTTCAATGCAGCTCTATTGTTCCTAACCCTTTTGGATAATCTATTTAGCGATTTATGCCTGATCTTGGGAATATGGGGAATGTCTTCCTTACGCCACTTAATAGTATCCTTGAAATATTAAAACTAAGAGTTATTATAGGCACGATAACATTATCAATAATAAAAAAGTTAAAAGAAATTAATATACCGATATTGTTTTCCAAATATTGTCGAGCTCAGGTTCTTTATATGTCCGCCAATTTTTAAAAGAAAGAGGAATAAGGTTGTAGTCTCTTCCCAATTTCACCAAGTATCTTGATAATTGGGCATCCTTTGGGAGGATGCACAGACCGTCCTTTGTGAATTCAATCTTCTCCTTGCCTAATTTTCCCCATTTTGTTTTGTCATGACCACGTCCTTTTCTTCGTGCTTCATCCGTACACAATTTTAAGATAGAATAAAATAAAATAAAGTGTAGTTCAAAGGAATAATGATAAATAAAGAAATGGATCACAAGATAAGTTATAGAACACATACCACTATTTCCAACTTCACCATTTCCAGGTATGTTTGGATCTCTATTCTCATCTTCAGAGTCAGAGTATTTAGAACTACTGCATCTAATTTCTTAAACTTGCTGCCAGGATACAACTCCTTATTAGCTTCATCTAGCAACTTATAAAAATGTTGTGCCTCAGGTGTTTGGGCTTCAAAAACCAGAGGCTGGCTTGACGAACCAACACTTTGACCAATCAAGGGTTGTACAAATGTTTCATGAAGGAATTCATGCATTTCACCACTTCTTGTTTCATCACTATTATCCATTGTCATATTTTCACCGGATCAATAGGGGGTTCATTTTAATTTTCTTCAACCACATATAGTTCTCCATGATGGGTCCAATGAGCATTCATATAAAGAGGATCCATTCCACGCCAAAGAAGATGACCTTTCACACTAATTCTATCAAAATAATAACGGTTGCAACATTTCTTACAAGGACATATGATATGGGGTGGATGTTTAGCATTATCTATTATTATATATTATATACTATACTTTTACATTTGATGTGATCCCATTCATTTCTTGCCCTTGCTTTTTCATTCCTTTGAATTCAAGACACCATAATACTATATAACAAATCATATAAGCCTGAAACAAAAAATAAAGTTTTGTAAAACTTGTAACCTAAGATACATTTCCCATCATTTTATTCAATAATAATGAGATTGAGAATTTCTTTTGAGACTACTCTCTTTCTCTTATTTCAAACATGCTCCTACTTTATTCACCTACTCAATAGAAATTAAATAACATGAATTTAAACACGAGACTTCTAATTCTGACACCAATCTCATATAGAGTATTGCTATTATTGTAGCCAAAAGTTAAATAACTAGCTTATGACACGAATATGATCTATTTTATATCATCTAACATCAAGTATTCAACTTACAGTCTAAGTTAACTTTCCGTGGCTCATTTTGAGCATGTTTTTGCATTAACTAGCCTCCAAAATAACGCATAAAATATAATAGTAATTAAGAGCAAATCTAAAGAAATGCCCAAAAATAACTTGCGACACAAATTTTACGTTCAAATGAAAAAATAAATGAGTTTTGCTACATTTACATAATTTCTTATATAGTATCTTGACAGCATCTGATTTTTCATACATCATATCACTTAAAATCAGACTCAATCCAATGGCCATCACTGAATTGTGTAAAATATTTGTTACACAATTTTGTAAAGTAATGTTTTCCTAAATAATTTCTTTTAGGAGAAAGAAAGGTGGGCAAGTTCTTGTTTATGATAGAAGGGATGATATATGGGAAAAACCTCCACATGGTGTTCTAAAATGCAATGTGGATGCGTCATCTATGAGGGATGGTTGTGCTGGGCTGATCATAAGGAACAACCAAGGAGAAGTTTTGGGGTTGCTGATGAAGCGGTTATTTGGGTGAATTTCTGCAACAGAAGCAGAATCGTCGGCCTTACGGGAAGCATTGATTTGGTTGAGTTCATTGGGAGAGCATAAAGTTATCTTTGAGCTTGATGCAAAAGTGGTTGTCAAGGCTTTCTCTACTCCGTAGCAAACATAATTAAGTTGGGTTTGATTATTGAAGATTTTAAAACATTGAGTTTGAACTTTACTGGCACTGGTATTCAGTTCGTGCATAGAAGTGCTAATGGTGTTGCTCATTTGCTTGCTTGGAGGGCCCTTGATGTGCATTCGACTTTCGTTTTCTATTCTAGATTGACTCAAAACTATTATACATCTCGCTGTAATGAACATTTCAGTCGTTAATAATTTTTTTTTTTTTTAAATACACAGGGGAGGGGAGGAAAAGTAGGAGAGAGATGGGTGTAGTTTGAACCCGGAACCTCTCGTCTGGAATGTGAATATCTTGACTGCTACATCATTTGTTCAACCCATAGTCGTTAATGAGACTTGAGTACCTTTTTTTTCAAAAAATAAATAAGTAAATAAATTCTTTAAAGAAAAAAGGAAAAAATTCTGAAAATAATTTTGAGAAAATATTTGTCAAAACGTGCGGAAATTACCCTTTAAGGTTCGTCCGTCTAGACGATTGAAACGGGTCCACTTCGAATTTTCCCACCAACTAACAAGCAACTCCACTTTCCTCTTCGGCGGCTGCCACTGGTCAGTGGTCACTCACTGCACAAAAATGCAAAGTCAAGAGAATAAAATTACATACAGGGATTCATAAAAGGAATCAGAGGAATCCATATTCGAAGTAGTTCTGTTTATGTAGGGGGAGAGTTTTCAGGTTAAGAAACAGAATGGATAAAAGGCTATCAGAGGCATCTTTACAAGGAAATACAGTGCTATTACAGCAAATTCTTGAAGAAGATCCCCTGATTTTGGATAAAATAATAGTTTCATGTGTATCAGAAACACCTCTTCATACGGCCTCCATGTTGGGCCACTTGAATTTCGTCAAGGAGTTGCTGAATCGAAAGCCCGAGTTGGCGACCGAGTTGGACTCGGACGGTTGCTCCCCGCTGCACTTGGCGGCGGCGAAGGGCTACGCCGATGTCGTCAAGGAGCTTCTAATGGCAGATTCTGAGGTGGGTTTCGTGCGTAATTCCGATGGGAGGACTGCTTTGCATATTGCCGTGGTCAAGGGGAGGGCGGCGGCGGCCTCCGAGTTGGTCCAGTTTCTGCCCGATTTGACTCGGGTTCTGACTGACCGAGGCGAGACGAGTTTGCACCTCACTGTGAAGCATAATCGGGTGGAAATGTTGGAGATTTTGGTTGAGGAAATGAAAAAATTAGATGAAAATTTGGTGAATTGGAAGGATTGTGATGGGAATACTGCTTTGCATATCGCAGTTGCTAAGAAACAAATTGCGGTTAGTGTTTATTTTCTTGATTTCCCTTCTTTTGTAATAACATATAAATTTATGTTATTTTGTAATTGTGTCTTGTTTTTGCTTGAACAGATCATCAACTCTTTGCTTAAGATGAATGGACTTGAAATTAATGCCTTGAACAAGAACGGATTGACTGCCTTGGATATACTAATTCAGAGCCCGAGAGACCTGAGAGACATGGAAATCAAAAATTCCCTCCAAAAGGCCGGTGCTTCGATCGGGAAGGATCTGCATCTGATCACGGATGATTGGATTCCGGAGAGAGTCAGGCAGTCGACAAAAAGACTAGGCTCGCAAGAAAGCAAGCCAAAGAAGCCGGTCGTAAAGCCCAAGCACAGAGACTGGCTAGGTAGGAAACGGAGCGCGCTAATGGTGGTGGCGTCTTTAATTGCAACTGTGGCATTTCAAGCCGGCCTAACCCCGCCTGGTGGTGTGTGGCAGGACGATTATACAGTAGACTAAAATGGGAATCCGGTGAGCAATCCTCACACTGTTGGGCATTCGATAATGGCATACAGTGAGCCTAAAGGGTATGGGCTATTCATGATATTCAACACCATTGCTTTCCTTTCATCTCTGAGTATAATCCTCCTCTTAGTTAGCGGGTTGCCATTGAAACGGAGGAGGTGGATGTGGCTTCAGATGGTTATAGTATGGATCGCGATTACTGCTCAAGTCGTCACTTACTTCATCACTCTCCGAAATATGTCACCCAAAGATGTGGAGCGCATATTACGCCAAGTCACTGAAATATCCGTCCTGACGCGGTTGACGCTCATGGGTGCTGTTTTCATAGGAAACATGGTTCGTATGAATCTCTGGGTTCTGAGGAAGTATGGATACATTAGAGAAAAAGAGAGACATTCAGACACGATTGAGGATGATGCGTTTGAATAGCATTTAGTTATGTAATTCTACTGTTTCCTTTCATGTCTTAACACAAGAAAATGTCACCGTGTAACAATCCTGGAGTTTTGCCAAAATGGACTCTCAGTAAATTTTCTAAGAAGATAGATAAATTATCTTGATGTGGCACGAACTTAACAAAAGTAGTCCCACATTATGTAGGACTGTTTTTGTTAGATTTGTACCAAATAGATCGTAGAGCTTCTTATAAGCTTTTTCTAGTTTTGTAGAAAGACTCGTAAACCCTATTCCCAGCATTAAAAAAAAAAATTGGTCAACTTCCTTGAGAAGTGCTTTTCAATTTTCATCGCATGGAATAAATGCATTATTTATTACTTTAACTCAAAATTTGTATAATGTGGTGGTGTTGTTTTTATTACATTAGAAGAGGCATTAAAATTTTAAACTGTTGTTTCATATTTATAATTTACTAATTTCGTATGGGTTGAATAGATTATGTGAATTAGTGGGATGGTTGTTGTTTTAATGTTTTTTCATATAAATAGATCGAGCATTGAGTTCATAACCTAACCTCCAATCACTGGGGCACGTCACATGTGTGTGGTTTTAACTTTAGATTGAATTTTTTAGTGGTTTTAACTTTTAGTTAAGAAGATTCTAAAGAATCCATGGTTTTAATTTCATTTGATTGTACTAGTTTAAAAATGCATGGTTTGTCTATCACTCAAATCTATGAAAAAATCTGTCAATTGAAATGGGGATTAGACGGGGATCAATGACATCTCCACAAGGCCATCCATATCCCCAGTCTGAAATAAATGGGGACAGGGCGGGGATGGGGAATTATAAATGGGGTGGGGATAGGGATGGGGTACCCGGCCCCTATCTGTCTCATTGCCATTGCTAATATTAGAGTACGCTACGACGTTAAATTATTTTCAGTTACATGAAAACATTTATTAATGTTGATGACAAATTAATGTCAAATAATTACAATCAAAATACGAGTTTTTTTATTGAGCCAGATCGGATATAGATCCCGATTGCTAATAGAAAACAACTACGTTGCAAGACCAGGCTCAATAGAAATTTTACCATATGCCATAATTCCTTTAATTCATGTAGGAGCGTAAATACTAAAACCATAAAAAAATAAAAGACGAAACGACCTAATAATTAAATAAAATAGATGGTAGCGAAAAAATAAAATAAAATTAAGAAAGAAATACTTAACAGAAATAGTCATTACTAAAACAAAATAATAATGCATAATTAAAAATGTTGATTTTCTAAGAAAACAGATTGGGTTCTGAGTTCGGAGCCGGATCTCTAATATCACACTGTCACTTGGCCTGCTTCGAACTCAGAGCCCGATTTGTTTCCTTAGCCGGACGGCCTAAAAATGTCTAAGATTCCCATGCAACCAAAAAAAAAAAAAGCCCCGAGTATATGCTTCAACAGGAATCAAACAAGGGTAGATTAGAAACCTCTGGTAAAATGCCCGCCCGCAACCCAGCAGATTACATAGTCCAGGGATTGGCGACTTACCCATTCAGTGATTTTGACACTGAACGTTCCCAAAATAGATACTATCGGTCGGACGAATTCCGCATGTTGGCATTCCACTTGGATTCCGGCATCTATTTCGCTTCAATGTGCACGCCCCACCCACGTCAAAATCACTGCCTTTGTGCTTCATCAATCTGCTAATATATACCCACTAAAAGTCTTCAATGAAATCATAGTCCCATTCACTTTGAAAGTAAGAGCCTCGAATGATAACTTCAAGAAGTTCATTTCCTTCTTCTTCTGCTTGTTCTTTCTTAATTTGCATAGCAGATTTTTTGACATGTGTACCACAACCATGCACCTCAAGAAACTGCAATGTTGGAATATATCCTAATTCAGAAGGTAGAAACTTTGGATGTCTGATATCTTTCAAGACCAAGCTTTCAAGCATAGGGAAATGATCCATTGAGATTTTCCATTGAAGAATATTAGACACGTTTCGCAGTTTCAAATATCTGAGTTTCAGGAACTCATCATTGTTTGTGTTCCATTTGCCTCCGCTTAAAGAGCAATTAGATAATTTAAGAAGCTCAAGCTCCGGCAATTTTCCAATTGATGACAACATTGTACAAGTTAAAAAGGGGAATCCAGAAAGATTAAGGTTTTTGATATTATCGGGGAAGCCAATCTCGAAAATATGGGCAGAAGCATCACATGTAATTTTGAGTGATTCAAGTAGAGCAAGAGAGCTGAGATCAATAAACTCAGTGCTTCCAAGCGTGCATTTCAGGTGGCGTAGATTGGAAAATTTTTTCAACAACACGTGATCTTTTGAATTAATTAGATGAATACCAAAAAGAGTTTCTAAGCACCTACTCTGTGAGATACCCCAAGAAGAACTGAAACTTACACGGGATCTGAATTCGACATGTTTCAGCTTAGGCATATTCAGATTGACAGTATAGGGGGCGCCGAATTCTTCTTTCACGAGAAGATATTCTAAATCCGCATGACTGATGAGTTTTGATGATATATTTCCCTGTACTTCCAAGTACTTCAAGCGGACCAATAATTCCAATTTAGCTTCATCAATCAAGCTTCTGCTTCTCTGCAAGACCCTAAGAAGGCTAAATCTTGAAGTAATGGCATTGGATTTTGAGAAATTTCCCAGCAATGATCGGATATGTTGGCCAGGTGGAATTGACTGATCCATAGAAGAGTGGCTGCAAAGATGGTGATGTTGCTCGTATATGGAAATTTCACTGGGAGAAAGGAATAAGATATGTCAAATCATCCTCAGCAAAGATTCTCCAGCATTTATATTGTAGGAAAAAGTGGAAAATAAAACCAAAAGGAAAATGAAATGAGACAGAAATTATAAATACTTACTCTTTGAAGACTTTGAGGAAGTTTTCTTTTTTTGCTATTCTCAAGCACATATCACGCATTAGACCATGAACTTTACATGTTTCAATTTCATTGTCCCATCTTCTTTTCCCAACTTGTACCATGCTCCGGTTGATTAACTCCATTTGAAAATCCTCAGCAACATCCTCTATCCTCTTGCCCTCCTTTTTCGGTATAAATCCATGAGAAACCCACTGGTATATCAGCTTTTTAACTGGAATTTGCTCATCTTCCTCGAACATGCCAAGGTAAAGGAAGCATGGCTTTAGACGATTTGGTAAATGCATGTAACTAAGTTCGAGTATGTCATGCTTTTTGAAAATGAAGGACTTTAATCCACTTGCAACCTTTTGCCACGAGCTTTCGTTTTTCGCCACATTTGCAAGAACACCAGCAATCCCTACAACGGCCAAAGGTAGACCCTTACAATTTATTGCAATGTTCTTTCCAACATTTTCAAGTTCCGGAGAGCAAAGACCATTGTCGAACAACTTGCGTTGCAATAAATCCCAACATTCATCTTCTGATAGGAGAGGAAGTTCAATGATTTTATGATCATATGCTACATCTTTGTTCCGACTAGTCAATAGTATTCTGCTTCTATTCCCATCATTAGGAAAATACCTTTTCACATCTTCCCATGCTTCTTTATCCCATATGTCATCTATAACTAAAAGATATCTATTCCCCTTGAACAAGCTGTGTTAAAGTTTCCTTTTTCTCCTCGTCAAGGCCCACCATAATCTCATCAGCCATGGAATAACTTTTAGCCACTTGGGTCAATGATACTTGTTCAGAGGGACTTTCTGAATTTTCAACTCCTATAATGCCCGAATGTGGCTCGATTTCTTGGAGTGTAGCCCTAATAAGTTTAGTCTTCTGAATGAAATTAGGAATCCTGAGAGTAAGATACCAAATAGGAACAGTACCAGCGACGAACCAGGTAACGAGATATTCAACTTCATATGACAGGTCTATCAATTGCTTTACTGATGCAGTAAGTTCTTTATTTTGTCGCATTTCGTGATCTATAGAATCCTTGATGTAATTTAGTTCTTCAAAGAGTGGTACAATATGGTCCTTTACCTCGATGATGAAATCCTTGTCTGTATGATTCATCAGATGATTGAGATAATCAAGGACAGAATCAACAATGAATATTGAAAAGGAAGGAGCTGTGTTTTGAGTTGGCGGGTTGGAGACTATGATACAATGCTCTTTGATCTCTAACTCCACCTTGTCAAACTTGGGTATCAAAACAGAGAGCGCTCGGTCCATTTCTGCACAAGTGACACGATCCATGGTGAAAAAGAAGGAAAGCAAGAAACTTCCTGCTTCGTTGGCTATAGACTCAATATCTTCTAAAACATTCTTGGTTTTTTCTAGTTGAGTGCATTGGAATGGTTTATCACCAAGAATGGTGAAAAGAAACTTGAGCTTCTCCCACAAAGCATCAATTTCATTAGGGACAATAATCTTGGGATCTCGAGCGCCAACCAATAGTTCATCTAGTGCTTCTACCAGACAATGAATAAAGCTTGCTATAGCTTGGTTCGACGAATACAAGTCTGGTAGCACTTTTGGAACAGCGAAGAAGTCATGAATCTCTAACGTCAACGAGTCCATATGTTGTAGAAATCTGGTGTAACACGATGATATGTCATCCTCTTCCAAACCAAAGCAATCTCCAGCTGCATCTGCAACCTCAAAGAAGGACTCCCAAGGCTCAGACATTAAAGAGAACGTGAGATCAAATATTCTGGTGCCACTTGTTATTCCGTCAAGTTTTGAACTGAGGCACTTGCCGGCTAATTGCTCGAGAAGCGCTAGCCGATCAGCAAAGGCGGCTTGCTCTGAACTAGTAGTGGGGGAGGAGCTAATTGAGAGACTTGCATAGTGGAGAAAGACTAGAGAGTGAAGTCCGTTCCACTGGTTTCCTTTTTCTGGTTTTTGATACATACAGACATCTGTCCTTGTCAAGACTGATGAAACAGCATCAAGATACTGAGCCATTTCTGCAAAGTTTGCTAGCATATCAATTTCTCTAACTAAGAATGAATGAATGAACGAATGCTAGATAAATAAACCATAGTTTGGCAGATGATAATGGTAGCGATTGCAGAGTAGAAGGAAAAGAACGGATCCAGCAGAAGAGCGATAGATAAGTACACAGAAACTCGGTACCAGAACCTGCCCTCGACTTACTCGGCCTTATTGACTCAGAATCTCAGACGGTTGAAAAACGGCAGCCAGATCGTCAAGGTGAAGCACTCCTACAAAATTTCCCAGATCTGCTTCTTGGCGCATACAAATTGGCGTGTATCAATTTTTCTAGCTACTACCTCCGTATCACAAAACCAGTCTGATAGATGTTTTTACCTGGATTAAAAATTTATAGGTAATATAGTTAGAATATTTATTTTATGTTATTTTTTTATATATATTCTTGTATTATTAATTGTTTGAATATTTTTAATACTTTTGTTTGAAGTATTTTCAATATATAAATAGTTAAATAATAATTAATTAAAAATACAAATAAAAATAAAATATTAAATATATATTTAATATGGTAAATAGATTATCTTTGAAAATATTGAATGCTGAATAAATAAAAACTACACATATTTGTATTATTGAGTGGAAGCACGTGATTGTACGAGTGACTCCATAATTAGGTATAATTCCTACCCTACCATGATAAAAGAGCTGGTTGGGGGGAGCATCGTCAACGCTATTTTCTCGCGTTTATTCGTCTCCCAATTTTGCTGTACTTTTTTGCCCTTCTTTTTCGTTTCTCTCTGACAGTAGCCAACTCTCCCTTCCCCTGTTCTCTCATCTCTGTACGCTCTATACTCAGACTAATTTTGGGCCACAAAATTTTCAGCCACTCTCTTCTCCTTCTACATTCTCTTCTCTATGCTGCCTCACTTTTCCTTTCTCCTCCGTCCACTTGCTCCGGCGATTACAGTAAAAAAATGGTCAATCTCTCTCCATTTTGAGTTGGGTTGTTAAGTTTTTTTCCCCTATTTCGTGTGTTTTAATCTATTATTCTTGTCCTTGTAATTTATAAAGTGTTAGGTAAGGTCACGAGGACATACAACTTTGTTTGGTAATTAACTAGAAACTAAAAGCTTGCTTGAAACTCTTTATTTTATTAATTTATAATTTACATACTATTAATTTGATATTTGATTTGATAACTATTTAATTAAAATTATACAATTTAAAATTTTTAATATTCTCAATACACATTCTATCTCTCTACTCATTATAAATTCTCTACATTTTGACAAATAAAAAGCATCAAACAAGCTCTAATTTCCTTTATTAACCAATTTAAATTTCAAATTTTATACACCACATTTAACTAGATATGTTATATGAACTTTTACATCATTTTAATCACTACATTTACATGTTACAATTAAAATCGACATCTATATAAAATTTAAATTTTAAATCCATACAAACTAGTTTTTCTAAGAAGGGTAAATTTCACAAAAGGTCTCCAAACTTTGTACTTTGAATCGTGTGGGTCCCTAATTTTTTTTTAGCGTGTTGGGTTCTCAACCCTTCATAAATAGGCACAAACGTCCATATTCACGGAATCCATCCAAAATTCTGTTAAGTAGCTAAGCAAATTACTTTTATATCCTTATTATATAATTTTTTTAAAAAAAGAATTTTAAAATTAAATAATACAAAAATAAAAAAGGAGAAAGAAAAAAACTGAAGCCGATATTGTACTTTTTTTCATGTCTTAACGAAAGAAAATGTCACCATATATAACAATCTTGGGTAAGCACATATTCTATGGAGTCCATCCGCTTGTGTAAGTGTTATGTTTTGCTAAAATGGACTCTTACCGGCGTGGATTTCATAGCTTAAAAATGAATTTTTAAGTCATATTTTTTTTTTTTTTTTGGAAAATTTGGAGAGGAGTTGGAGGTCACAAACTGCTATACCAAAATTACATATGGGGTCCCAAGTCACAACGCAATTTCCGTGCTCTTTACAGTCTCTAAACTCTATTCCCCAGCATAAAATATTGGTCAACTTCCTTGAGAAGCGCTTTTCATCGCATGGAAATAAATGCATTATTTATGTCAAATTTAACTCAAAATTTGTATCATGTGGTGGTGTTGCTTTTATTACATTATAATTAGAAGAGGCATTAAACTTCTAAACTGTTGTTTCATGTTTGCAATTTACTAATTTCGTCTGGGTTGAATAGATTATGTGCATTAGTGGGATGGTTGTGGTTTTAACTTTAGATTGAATTTTTGAGTAGTTTTAACTTTTAGTTAAGAAGATTCAATGGAATCAATGATTTTAGTTTCATTTGATTGTACAAGCGTTAAAATGCATGGTTTGTCCATCGCTTAAATTTATTAAAAAATTCGTCAATTGAAATCGGGATTAACGGAGATAAATGGCATCTCCACCAGACTGTCCCCCCGTCCGCGGCCAGAAATAAATCGGGATAGGGCAGGGATAGGGAATTAAAAACAGGGTGGGGACAAGGCCGGAGTACCCCAAACTATGCCGGCTTCATTGCCATCGCTAGTATTACGTGAAAGTATATATTAATGTTGATGAAAAAATAATGCCAAATTATTACAGTCAAAATACGAGTTATTTTATTGAGTTATATCAGATTTTATTTATGGATCGATCCTGGAAAATAGCTTCTCAGGACCGGGCTTAATTGAAATTAGTGTATGCCATCATTTTTTGAGCTAATGTAGGAGTTGAATACAAAAACGATAAAAAAAGAATAAAAGACGAAAAGACCTAATAATTAAATAAAATAAATGGTAGCAAAAAAATTTTAAATTAAGAAAGAAATACTTAACAGAAATAGTCATTACTAAAACAAGATAATAATGCATAATTAAAAATGAAGATTTTCTAAGAAAACAGATTTGGAGCCTGATTTGTTTCCTTAGGACTGATTAAAAATGTCTTAAATTCCAGTGCCCAAAAAAAAAAAAAAAAAAAGAGTAAGAAAGTCTCCCATGCGAAGGGGGAAAAAGTCTTAGATTCCGGCAGCTAGTTTCGCTTCAATGTGCAGGCCGCACCCACATCAAAATCACTGCCTCTGTGCTCTATCAATCTGCTAATATATACCCACTAAAAGTCTTCAATGAAATCATAGTCCCATTCCCTCTGAAAGTAAGAGCCCCCTCGGATGATAACTTGAAGAAATTCATTTCCTTCTTATTCTGCTTGTTCTTTCTTAATTTGCATAGCGGATTTTTTGACATGTTTACCGCAACCATGCACCTCAAGAAACTGCAATGTTGGAATATATCCTAATTCAGAAGGTAGTAACTTTGGTTGTCTGATATCTTTCAAGACCGAACTTTCAAGCATGGGGAAATGATCCAATGAGATATTCCATTCAAGAATATTAGACACGTTTCCCAGCTTCAAATATCTGAGTTTCAGGAACTCATCATTGTTTGTGTTCCATGTGCCTCCGCTTAAAGAGCAATTAGATAATTTGAGAAGCAAGCTCCGGCAATTTTCCAATTGATGACAACATTGTACAAGTTAAAAAAGGGAATCCAGAAAGATTAAGGTTTTTGATATTATTGGGGAAGTTAATCTCAAAAACATGGGTAGAAATGTCACATGTAATTTTGAGTGATTCAAGTAGAGCAAGAGAGCTGAGCTCAATAAACTCAGTACACCCAAGCGTGCATTTCAGGTGGCGTAGATTGGAAATTTTTTTCAACAGCTCCTGATCTTTTGAATTACTTAGATGAATACCAAAAAGAGTTTCTAAGCATCTAGTTTGTGAGATACCCGAGGAAGAACAAAAACTTACAGGGAATTTGAATTCGACATGTTTCAGCTTAGGCATATTCAGATTTACTTCTTAATACTTGTTTCACAAGAAGATATTCTAGATCCGCATGACTGATGAGTTTTGATGATATATTGCCCTGTACTTCCAAGTACTTCAAGCGGACCAATAATTTCAATCTAGCTTCATCAATCAAGCTTCTACTAAATTCTCTACAAGACCCTAAGAAGACTAAATCGTGAAGTAATGGCTTTGGATTTCGAGAAATTTCCCAGCAAGGATCGCATATGTTGGCCAGGTGGTATTGACTGATCCAGAGAAGAGTGGCTGCAAAGATGGTGATGTTGCTCGTATATGGAGATTTCACTGAGAGAAAGGAATAAGATATGTCTAATCATCCTCAGCATATATGCTCCAGCATTTATATTGAAGGAGAAAGTGGTAAATAAAAGCAAAAGGAAAAGGAAATGAGACAGAAATTATAAATACTTACTCTTTGATCACTTTGAAGAAGTTTTCTTTTTTCGCTATTCTCAAGCACATATCACGTATTAGACCATGGCTTTTACATGTTTCAATTTCATTGTCTCATCTTCTTTTCCCAACTTGTACCATGCTCCGATTGATTAACTGCATTAGAAAATCCTCAGCAATATCCTCTATCCTTTTACCCTCCTTTTTGGGTATAAATCCATGAGAAACCCACTAATATATCATCTTTTTAACTGGAATCTTCCTCGAACATGCCAAGGTAAAGGAAGCATGGCTTCAGACGATTTGGTAAATGCATGTAACTAAGTTCGAGTCTGTGATCAAGCTCTTTGAAAATTAAGGCTGCGTTCTTTTCGTGATTCAGTTTTCTATTTTTGAGTTTTCAATTCATTTTCAATTTTCTGTTTTGAGTGCTTGTTTTCATATTTCTAAAAATACGTTTACTTTTTTTATTTTGGAAAACTTTTTAAGAAACTTAAAACTAGAAAACATGTTCTTTTTGACATTTTGAGAATTTATTTGTTTGTTAAATAAATTAAATTATTTTGTTCTTTCGTTAAAAAAATTATTTTGCTCTAATGTATCATTACCAAGATTAAAATATGAAAGTTTGTTATAGTTTGTTATGAGAAAAAAGGAAATATAAAAAAATAATAAAATTAATAATAATAAAAAATAAACTAAAATAATAATAAAATTAATAATAATAAAAAAATAAACTAACTTTGAAAGCATATGACACATTAATAAAATTAGAGGAGAGAGCAATTAGAGGAGGAGGGACAAAGGGTTGTAAAATTAGAGGAGAGAGAAATTGGAATTCACAAAACAAAGCGTTTTCCTTATTTTTAATTAAATACATGTTTTGCTTAAAAACTCTCGAAACGACTTTTTATCATTTTCTGTTTTCTTTGTCAAAAAATTTCTTGTTTTTCAAAATTCATTTTTGAAAATATGAAAGTAAAAGCGTTTTCAGTGTTTTAAAAAATTAAAAACTAAAAATGGTCTCAAAACAGTAAAGAGAACAAGCCCTAAGGGATTTAATCGATTTGCAACCTCTTGCCATGAGCTTTTGTTCTTCCCAATATTTGCAAGAACACCAGCAATCCCGGCACCCTCACAATTTCTTGCAATCGTCTATCCAACATTTTCAAGTTCCGAAGGGCAAAGACCTTTGTGGAACAGCTTGCACTGTAATAAATCCCAGCATTCGTCATTTGATAGGCGAGGAAGTTCATTGATAACACCAGATGCTGCATCTTTGTTCCGATCAGTCATTAGTATATATTTGTTCCGACTGGTCATTAGTATTGCTTCCCTCCACATCATCAGGAAAGTATCTTTTCACATCTTCCTATGCTTCTTTATCCCATATGTCATCTATAAATAGAAGGGATCTATTCCCCTTCAATTTTTTGTAGATACAATGAGCCAATGCATGTTCTTCCATACTCAAGGCTTCCTCTTCACTAATCTTAGTTATAGATCTCACAATATCAATTAAGATCATTCTCTTTTGATACATTTGAGAGACAACACACCAACAACGCGTATCGAAATGGTTTACACCAGAGGAATTATTATACAATTTCTTTGCCAAAGTTGTCTTACCAGTGCCTCCCATCCCAATGATAGAAACAATTTTTAACTTGTGGGATCCTTGAACAAGCTGTGTTAAAATTTTCGTTGTCTCCTTCTCAAAGCCCACCAGAATCTCATCAGCCATGGAATCACTTTTAGCCACTTCGGTCAGCGATACTTGTACAGAGGGACTTTCTGAAATTTCAACTCCCATAATACTTGGGTCTATTTTTTCTAGTGCAGCCGTAGTGAGTTTAGTCTTCTGAATGAAAGTAGGAATCCTGAGAGTGAGATACCAAACAGGAACAGTTCCAGCGACGAACCAGGTAACGAGATATTCAACTTCATATGACAGGTCTATCAATTGCTTTACTGGTGCAGTAAGTTCTTTATTTTGTCGCATTTCGTGATCTATAGAATCCTTGATGTAATTTAGTTCCTCAAAGAGTGGTACAATATGGTCCTTTACCTCAATGATGAAATCCGCCTCCGTATGATTTATCAGATGATTGAGATAATCAAGGGCAGAATCAACAATGAATATTGAAAAGGAAGGAGCTGTGTTTCGAGTTGGCAGGTTGGAGACTATGATACAATGCCCTTTGATCTTTGACTCCACCTTGTCAAACTTGGGTATCAAAACAGAGAGCGGTCGGTCCGTTTCTGCACAAGTGACACGATCCATGGTGAAAAAGAAGGAAAGCAAGAAACTTCCTGCTTCATTGGCTATAGACTCAATATCTCCTAAAACATTCTTGGTTTTTTCTAGTTGAGTGCATTGGAATGGTTTATCACCAAGAATGGTGAAAAGAAACTTGAGCTTCTCCCACAAAGCATCAATTTCATTGGGGACAATAATCTTGGGATCTCGAGCGCCAACCAATAGTTCATCTAGTGCTTCTAGGAGACAATGAATAAAGCTTGCTATGGCTTGGTTCTCCGAATACAAATCTGGTAGCACTTTTGGAACGGCAAGGAAGTCGTGAATCTCTAATGTCAACGAGTCCATATGTTGTAGAAATCTGTGTAACACGATATTATGTCATTGTTCTCCAAGCCAAAGCAATCTCCAGCTGCATCTGCAACCTCAAAGAAGGACTCCCAAGGGTCAGACACGAAAGAGAACATGAGATCAAATAATCTGGTGTCACTTGTTACTCTGTCAAGTTTTGAGCTGAGGCAATTGCCGGCTAATTGCTCGAGAAGCACTAGCCGATCAGTAAAGGCGGCTTGCTCTGAACTAGTAGCGGAGGAGGAGCTAATTGAGAGATTTGCATAGCGGATAAAGACTAGAGAGTGAAGTCCTTTCCACTGGTTTCCTTTTTCTGGTTTTTGATACATAGAGACATCTGACCTTGTCAAGACTGATGAAATAGCATCAAGATACTGAACCATTTCTGCAAAATTTGCTAGCATATCAATTTTTCTAACTAATAATAATGAATGACTGAATTAATGAATGCTGGATAAATAAACTATACCCATTTTGGATTATTGAGGGGAAGCATGTGATTGTATGAGTGATTCCAAAATTAGGTCTATATAATTTGTAAAGTGTTAAGGTATGACCTTGTCAAGGCTGATGAAACAGCATCAAGATACTGAGCCATTTCTGCAAAATTCCACTCGTTATATTTTATTTGCTACCATATCAATTTTTCTAACTAATAATGGAATGAATGAATGCTGGATGAATAAACTATACACATTTTGGATTATTAAGTGGAAGCGTGTGATTGTATGAGTAACTCCATAGTTAGGTCTATATAATTTATATATTTCTAAAGTTTTAGTAAGGTGATGAGGACATACAATATATATATATATATATATATAATTGCTCATGTTAATTCATCAGAAAACAATGATTCGAGTTCCCGTAGAATTGTTATGAGTCAGCAAATTAAACCAGGAAAAGAGAGATGGAAAGATGGAGAATGTTGACTGGAACTTCATAGTTGACTTCTTCATTTCAAAACAAAAATTTTTAATGATCTTGGGAGTAGCATTAGTTCTAATGATGATTATGAGTTTCTCACAAGAGATGTGTTTGTTAATAAATAAAAAACTAACTTTACCTTATGATGATACTACATTGTAAGTCTTTACAAGTTCTGAAAATGATCGATGAAGTTCCCCATTACATCATTTATTTATACATCACATTATTATAAATTAATAAATTAACTATATGTCATGTTAAACATTAGATAGGAGAAGTGGCTTTTATGTTATCATGAAAATTTTCTGAACGTTCCATGAATTTTAGGGAAAAAGAATCTAACCTTGGAAAAGAGATGGGCCGAATTAGATGTTAGAGTTCGATATTACAATGCATAATGAAAAACATGAATCAGAATTGGATATGAGATTGAATTATTGCTTCATGATGGAGATGCGCATCAACTGAAAGAGAGACATTCAGACATGATTAAGGATATGATCAAGAAGATGATGCGTTTGATTAGCATTTATTTATGTAATTGTAATGTTGTTTTTCATGTGAATCCTATTGGATTGTTTTGTTTGTCATTTTCAAGTCGTTAGTTGAATTAATGTCTTAACAGAACTAGAAAATGTCACCATGTAACAATATTCTTGTGTAAATGTAAAGTTTTGCTAAAATGGACTCTTATCATAGTGGATTTCATAGCTCAAATATGAATCCTTAAGTCAACATTTTAGGAGTCGGGGGTCACAAACTTCTGTACCAAAATTACATATGGGAAGATAGAGTTATGTTCTAGCGTCATATGTGTGGTTCTCACTCCATATACACGCCACATGGTATGTGTGGTGCCATAAAGAACCACACATATGGTGCCAGAGCAGCAAGTTCTTTCCATGTAGATCATTTTCTATGACCCCGAGAAGCGATGCTCCATAAGGAATCACGAGGCTTCACTTTAGCAGTTGCCAGTGAAGAAAATGGTGCAGAAGAGTTGGCAACTAACTTGGAATTCATGAGTGGATGATTCTTCTTTCCCATTCCATGGGCAAGCAACCATCGAGACCCTGCCTTTTGTTGCTTACTGGAACCCCATATATTCTTTGTATCCATCTCAGGCTTCAAACCTGCAACCTGCACCTCGGTGATTCTGTATTCAGAAACAGGTTCTTCTTCTTGGAATCTATCTTCTATTGGCTCCTCAATTAAGTTCTGCATTTTTGCAGTCTTTCCTTCTTCTACATCTTCTTCATCGTGGCTCCTTACTAGTGAAACTGTACTATAGATTTTAGGTTTCTGTGGGGCAAAAACTCTCTCCACTTGAATGAGAGCAAGCATTGGAGTACCAACTGACTCATAGTTTCGCAAAGGATCACGTAATTGCACCATCAATGCAACAGTGAAATTATTACCCAACAAACCACACTTCCTACCTTTGCCTCTTCTCTTATGTCCCTTTGATCTTCCATGAAACGAATCAAGTGAAGTAGCATGATGGGCTGCCAGTATTTTGGAGGTCCGCTCACTGATGAGATCTTCATCGTCAACTTCACCAGAATCTAGCTTCATCCATTCATCAAGTGATAATGATAGGCCCATCAAGCCATCAATATCTTCACCATTGTCTTTAATGTCAAGCAGTTGCAATCCACCAGTGCCATCAAGACCTATGCAGCCATCAATATCGGCTGTCTTCCCCTTAAGAGCTGAAAATCCACCTATGGATTGTGGGCTAATGTTTAAAGCTGCATCCTCACCTGACATGCCAGACTGTATTCTCAAGCCCTCAATTGAAAGGGCTTCAATTTTATCCATAGCCAAAGGAGCAAGATCTTCCAAGGATACATATTCCTCTTCACTGCCAAGTGATCCTGATTCAGGCTTACTTGATCTGGACCCATAGTATTTTCCTTCCGTTCTCTTCCGCTCAACAGATATATTTTGCAAACTTTCTGATTCATACTGCAATAAACCTTCCCTGAAACAGGAACAATAAGAAAAAACATTTATCGGTGTAATTGTCAAGATGTTGAAATATGTGTTGAACACATGCAAATACATACATATACATAAAAAAATATTTTTTTTTTTTTTTTTTTGTGTGTGTGTGTGTAGAAATGCTGATACAGTAATAAGAAACCTCTCTGGTCCATCTAGACTGGATGAACCTTGCCATGCTATTTGTTGCATCGTCTTCCCTGTTATATCTTCCAAAGGCATTAATTTATTTGCCTGCATTGAGAGCTTTTCAATTCCAATGGAGGCCAGACCCTGAAGAATGTCTGTTATCCCAGAACCCATTTCAGCAGGAACAACAACCGGATTAGACACCTGCATTACCAAGCTTCCCCCATGTTTGGCATTTTTGAAAAGTACAGGATTCATTGAGCGCAAAAATCCTCCATCTTTGGTCTGAATAAAGGGACCTAAACCTTCTCCAAGGGGGGGCAGCTGCGAGGGATCTTCAAATGGCATATCAATTGGACTCCCAAACCCACCTACGCTACTAGGTGGAGAACATTGAAACTCTTTCCCATCTAAGCCCCATTCACGCATCAAAGCTTCAGTCTCCAAGTCCTCCAATACTGAGGCTGTTGTGTTAGTCCTGAAAGCACTAGTTCCTTTACTGGTCATTTCATCGTAATCTTGAATCATTAATGAGTTATGAAAGTCCTCAAAAACAGTTTCCCACTCAAATTCAGTTTGAGAATCATTAATAATCTCAGATGAGTTGTTATCCATATCAAGGTTGAATACGGAACTCCCAGTATCAAGAACCTCCTTCTCAAATTGCCTAAGTAAACGCTCTCTTGGGGAGTCAGGTTCACTTTCAGAACTCAATCCAAAATGGCTTTGCCCTATCCCCAGCCCGTCCAGGAATTCATTAGCAGCAGATTCACTAACATCATCCAAGCCAAGCGATTTTTCCTTCCCATGGTCTCCATAATTTGGCTTAACAACCAAGGAATTTTCACTTTCGTCTTCTCGAGAATCAAACCCTAAATTCACCAAATCTGAGGCAGAAGTCAACATTGTCTCCTCCTTTTGTTTTAGTGATTCTCTGGTGCAAACATCATCCTCTTCTGGATTGTAGACACCTAAGGATGGCTCATCTCTTTGACAACCAATTTCCTCAACAGAGGGAAGAAGCGGGGTATCCACATTGAGGGGAACCTTAATGGAGCTAGCATTTCCGATACTCTCTCCAGCAGAACCTTGAGCAACATTCAATTCATTGACATCTGATATCACATGCTCTTGTGTCGAGCCTTCTATTCCTTTCTCCATGACAGAACACTCACTAGTTTCCCTCTCAGTTTCAGAACTTTCTTTACCAGCATAAGATGACCATGACACAGGTTTGATAGGAGTGGCGGGTCCAGGAAAAGAATCATCCTCCAGCTTATAATCAGGTGAAGAAGTCTCTTCATCAAGCTTCTGATATAGTGTCTTCACTGAATCTGATAGTTTTGATTCTGATCTTGGCATAACCTCGTGAAGTTCCTTTATATCTTCTTCAGGAAGATGTGAAGTAGACGATCTAGCAGGAAGACTTCTTATAAGCCGCAAATTTGTCTCCTTTTCATTATCCAGATGACCAAGGAGTTTAGTCATGCTTGCACAATTATGCCTCGAGTGCTCAAACACAGATACCTCGCCATTGCCAGAAAGGCCAGCACTCTTATTCCCAACTACTACATATCCAAAACTGACATTCATAGTTGCACCTCTAGCTTTGCCAGATAACCTGAAACTAGTTGTCCAATTTCCGGAGCTCCTCTCCTCTTCCAATTCCTCCAATGTTAGAGGAAGCAGCCTTGTCAAGTCAACCCGGTGCTTCCCCAAGTCCAGCTCAGGAGCATTATCCACCAAAGCGTACACCAAAAAATGCTTGGCTTCATACTTAGCTGAATGGTGGGGACCACTCCTGCTCCCATAAACAGAGCATAAGTGCTTCAACTCTTCCTCAAACCTAGCTACACCTTGACGAACTCTAACTGGGTTCGTCATCAATACACCATCTTTCCTCTTCCAGCACACAACAATATTAACATCATTAAAGAGGGAAGGTAAGCCCTCAATGGAATGCACTCGGAGAGAAAAGCAGCAATTGAACCTACTGTTTCGAATATGGGTCAAGGCTTTTATTCCCTTCCAGCTCCAAATAGACTTCTTACTCTTTTCGAGTGAATCTTTAGCGTTATTAGTATCATTCCGCTTCACTTTGTTTTCAGGCAAATGGGGTTTTCCCACAGCCTTGGATCGACTACTAACTGTAGAACTGGCAGCCCTCGGCCAAATCTTATCCATGTATAAGCCTTGATTTATAGTTCCAAGGTCTTTCAGCAACATCCCATCCCTTGAACTCTCACCTATTTTCTTCCTACTACCGGTTTTTGACAACATTATTTCCAGACAAGCAGCAAAAGTAAGCACCGAATATTTCCAAAATTAAACACTGACCAATATCAAACCAATAACCCATCTACCAAAAATCCCAAAATTTGTCATTTAACATATATCTAATTCCAGAGTGACTGACATTCAAAGAGACAAGTTCGATTTATACACCTAAAAACTCACAGGTAATGGGTCTAGCTTTGAAAAAATCCGAAGCCAACCAATTCAAAGGTTTCTCCTTCCTGTGTCAGAAGCAAATTAATTAATAACAGAGAGAGTTCATATCTGTAAATGCGTACAAAAAAAAGAAAAAAGAAAAATGAAAAATATAGATTATTGAAATTTGTCAAAGGAGAAATGGAGAAGAGTGGAAGGGACGACGAAGAATCTTACAAGCAATCGATATTTCCGATCCCTTCGCGCTTTGGAAGTGTCGTAAAAATCTGAATTCTCTCTCACACAGATTTGGCGTGAGCGTATTGAATTCAAAGTTAGCTTGCAGGAGAGACCCTCTAATTTTAAAACATTTTCACTTTCAACCTAAAGTGCTTTTTCTTCCCCTCAATATTTTGGTCTATTTTATTTATGGGGCGGTTCCGCTAACCCCAATTAATACGAAAATGATCACCCGTCTATTGTGAGCGGGGTTATACCGCTTACAACTGATGTGGTATACACATGACAGTTTACTAAAACTGTCATGTGTGTGTCACATCAGCTGTGTAGGCCGATATGTGTATGTCACATCAATTATGGGCAGGGTTAGTGGACATGTGAACAGGACTGCCAATTAATATGACACATAATCTTATGACACTTTAAGGGATGTAATTTTTTGTCCAAGGATTTTTCTTTTTTTTTTTAATTACGAGGGGAGGGGAGGGGTAAGTGAATAGGACTGCCATTTAATATGACACATAATCTTATGACACTTTAAGGGATGTAATTTTTTGTCCAAGGATTGTTCAAATGAAGATTTAGACTATTTATTATAATAAAAATGTGGCGTATCAAATAATAATTATAGTATGAATATAGTTTTTATAATATATGACTAAAATCCCCTCCGACATGTTCTCTTTATAGAATATAAACCGGCTTTATCACTTATTCTCCTTCCCCCCCCCCCGAAGCTAAACCGGTCGGCTTGATCTGGTTTTGACAACTATGATACGTAGATGATAAACTGATCCTAATTATAGTAGTAGTACTTAATTATAGTCGATGCTGCTATAAATTCTAGTAGAACAAGATGGAATAGGTAGATACATGCCACTATTCTTAGTTCTAGTATAACTAGTAACTAGTAGAAACGTGCAATAATTAAATCTTAATTCTAATAGAACATACACATCTTCAAAATTTATCGTACTGTGAATTTTGGGTTGGCATTTGGGTCACCCAGCTATATAACTATGAAAGTTTAAACCTAGAGATTTTTAATCAAGCTCCCAACGTTGTGCTTCTTGATCAGGAAATGTAGTTGAATGTAGTTAACTTGTTTTTATTTTTTCCTTGTTAGGATAGAATTTATTTTTTCGTCTATGCAATAAGCAATTTTTTTTTTTTTTTGGTTACGCACCATTACGAGCTTCTACACATGCTCGCCCCTAGGTCTTGGTGTAGGAGATAAATCACGGGATGTGCCTGGATTGGCTAGAATTTGTATACGTTTCCATTGGCGTCCACTAAAGGCATCCTTAGGATTCAAACCCTTGATATCCCCTAGTTATGTATTTTTTCTCTCACCTCCTTTGCCAATCCAGCTGTGCCCCGAGGGCATCAAACACAGGCCAGAAAAAAAAAGAAAAGAAAAGAAAAAATTTTAATAGACACTCATGAGGTATATATGTTATGATTGATTTAAAAAGAGTGAGACGTATATATTTCAATCACCCATGTATTGTCCCATGGGTATGAGGTATGTAGAATTATATATCTCCATGAAGGTATATGAAGCCCATGTTCACAACACATTCCTATTTAAAAACAAAATCTTATCAAACCAATCGCATCAACATTTTTGACAGGACCACTGTACTGCACAAATCTCAAACACTCATCGTTCGCAAAATCTAATTCCGTAATTTTAAATAAAAACACTTTGTATCCGTTAAGATTTTAATTTGATGCAATGAGATAAATTATGTTCATGTTATAGAATTTATCTTTTAAAATTTATCATCCCATATATATATATATATATATCCAATCATTCCTAATTTGAGGAGAACTGAGGACGTGGTGGAGATAATTGGCTTCAATTCCAGGATTTATTTTGCAGATAATTTCATGAATTTATTTGAGGAGATTTGGAGGCAAATTAGGAATGATTGGATATGGGATGATAAATTTTAATTGGATTATATTTTCCATTAGATCAAAATGAATGAACCAACGAGATGATTTGTTATGGATCGGATGTAAAAAAAAGTTTTAACGGCTTTCATCGTATAAGAGTGATTATTAGAAACCCACAGTTTCCTCATTCAGTTTTCAAACAAATTTCTCCTATTAATTACTAATAATTTTTCATGGGCATTTTTTTCCCGTGATCCCTAACCACCATGCATACTCTAAGTAATCCGTATACCCTCGATAAATTAACAAACAAAAAAGAAATTAAAAACATAATATTCTAGGAGAAAAAAGGTAGTTTGAGTTTGGGCAATTATATTACTACCACGAATTTTTGTTTCCACATCATATTATAAATGCACCACGGTTAATAGGCATTCTTAATTAGCACACCACTATTCATTTACACATATACCCATGAAATTAATTATCTATAATCAATGTATAAAATTAAATCAAAGATTTATATTCTAAATATGTCACATCTAATACAACGTAATTATTTTCTTTTATATTGTTCGTAAGTCAAAATATATACAAGTTAGATCTTAAATCGAAGCTCTCCACATGAACATTAATTTGAGCTTATTTTCAAGTACAAACTACTAATTAATGCAAGTTCGTATGTAGAGTTAAAAAGACAATTTCTCATACTTAATTAATTAGTAGAATCTTAAATCATCTATACCTTTCAAAATTTGATTTAATTAATTTATTTAATTTAATTAATTTTTTTAAAATTGAAATTGAATAACAAAATATTCCAACCTTTTTTAACTTTCCAAATGACTCAATATATATAAATGTAAAAATTTTTCAAAACTTCTCATTTAGAACAATTTGGTCCTACAAAATTGAAATTAGATTTTAAGTTAACACCATTCGTTTATTATTATATTTTTTAAATTTCAAGTCAATCACGTATTCTTAAATAATATTATAAATCTATTTATACTTTATAGAAAGCAATATAGATTAAAATAAAAAGAAAAATGTTAAAATCATTCTTTATGAAACAACGTTTAAAAGTTAGGTATTAAAATGAAACTTTAAAAAAAATAAATCCTTAAAATCTAATATTGTCGAGTTGGCAAGTGATTACTAAAAAAGGGAATTGAAAAGATTAATAATTATTATTAAAAAGAATTCAAATTAAGATAATTATGATTGTGGTGGAAGAAAAAAAATGATTAAATTTAACAATAGTTACTAATGTAATTTTAGCTATGGATATTTAAGTAAATAATGAAAATAGTTTAAAATGTGGTGTTGAAATAAATTTGTGTAGTGGAAATATAGTTATCCTTTAAATTTTTCTGTGTCTGGGTGACATAGTTGACTTAACATCCAATGTCGTGAAGTTGGTCTCGGCAACGGGACAAAAGAAATGCCAAGTGAATTCAAAAGAGCCTCGAAAAGAATTATCTGAAAAATCATCGACTTCAAATTCTTGACAGAATCTCCTCGGCGCTTGAAGATGCTTAAACGAATCAAAATATGGTCTCTCATAAACCTCGAAGCTATTACCAAGTAGGATAATACGATTTAATTTATCGACTCCCCAATTCACTTGCAGGAGATTGTCGTATAACCAAACCGCGCAATATGGCATGAAAAACATAGTTGGTTTTGAAACTAGTCGACGACATTCCTCATTAATGGAAAGAACACAAAATCCAAGAGATGTCATAACCCTAGTTTCGGTCGAGTTGAGTATTGGATTGTAAACTTGTATCTCTCTAATCCAATCGAATTTCCTTCTAATTAAAATTGTCAGGCTAAGTTGCAAACGAGAGTGTTCAGACTCTTTGATGCTACCAATTCCGTATATCACCATCAGTATCTTCTTCTTATTCTTCTTACTGTCTTTTCCACTGATCATCAAGACCTTAAGAAACCTGGCCTGCATATCAGACTTTTGCATTTGCTGCAAGAAAGAAGAGTAAAATTCTGACTTCTCAAGTTGTTGAATAAAAATCTGTATGTTCTGCATCAATTTCGATTCTCTTTTAGTTTTCTCTTGTGCTTGGGTCCAAATGCTGCTGAAGGTTTTACCACGAAGCCCCATGGCACTTTTCCACTAGTAAAAAAGTTTAGTTGTTGGGTTTGCCTGAATTAGGCTCAATATATATTTGCAGAATCAGGCATGCAACAGATAATATCAGTATTCCAAAGGGAAGAGAACTTATTAAGAAAGCAGAGACGAAAGTTGAAGGAGAGAATTTTGATTTTTAATTTAGAAAAATAAAGCTTTTACTTTAAAAATTATTATGCATGCGTGAACACTCAACCCCGTTATTGTTCCTGTTAGAATTATTGTTTACTTGATGACTAAGTCAATTTGACTTGGACAATCTTAGTTGTTGCTTCTGTTAATAATGTTCTAATTTGTAGGACTTAGTTAAGATAAATTTTTATTCATTTCTAACAAATTGACTAGGTCTTTAGATAGGCTATTTGGTAGCTTGATTCTTGCAATTCTTTTTTTTTTTTTTTGTAAGGCTTATATAAAGCCATAGTATCTTTCATTGAATAATATCAAGCTTTGAACTTCCAATTTACTTGTATTGTTTGTTTGAAACTTGAGAGTACAACAAAGTGGTATCAGAGCGAAAACACAGGGCCTGATTGAGAAAAGTTAGGAACTGCAGTATCCTAACAAGAGAGAAAGAGTGAAACACTTGGTGAGGACAAGTGAAACACTTTGTGAGGATTAAAAAAAGGAGAGAGTGAGAAGTCAGAGATGGCAACAGATAAGTATGTTCAAGCTCCCATTCCTCAGTTTGATGGTTACTACGATCATTGGGCTATGCGCATGGAGAATCTTCTTCGATCCAAAGAGTATTGGCACCTGATAGAGCCAGGAGTTCCCACAATAGAAGATGGAGCTTTGCCAACAGAGGCACAAAAGGAAACAATAGAGGTGCTACGACTTAAGGACCTAAAGGTGAAAAATTACCTTTTTCAGGCCATTGATCGTACTATCATAGAGACAATTCTTGATAAGGGAAGTTCCAAAAGCATATGGGACTCTATGAAGCAGAAGTACCAAGGCTCAACACGAGTTAAAAGGGCTCAATTGCAAGCTTTTAGAAGAGAATTTGAAGTACTGCAGATGAAAGACGGGGAGAATGTGGACGAATATTTTTCTCGGACACTAACTATTGTGAATAAGTTGAAAGTTCATGGAGAAAAGATGGAGCAAGTCATAATCATTGAGAAAATTTTGCGATCAATGACTACCAGATTCAATTATGCGGTATGTTCAGTGGAGAAGTCAAATGATTTGAGCCAACTTACCATAGATGAGCTTCAAAGCAGCTTATTTGTTCATGAACAAAGAATGAACCATCACAATAGAGGTGATGAACAAGCTTTGAATGTCTCATATGAAGGAGAAGAGAGAGGCGGAAGTGGTCGATGTGCATCTCTAGGTCGTGGAAGAGGTAGAGGCGGACAAGGATTTAACAAAGCACTTGTGGAGTGCTACAAGTGCCACAAATTAGGACACTTTTCATATGAGTGTCCTAGTTGGGAAAAAAGAGCTCATTATGCAGAAGCAGATGAAGATAAAGAAATTTTGTTGTTGATGGGTCAAGTGGATTTTCACGAATCTCAGAAGGGAGAGATGTGGTTTCTAGACTCAGGTTGCAGCAACCATATGATTGGAGATAAGAAGTGATTTCTTCATCTAGATGAGACATTCAAGCAGGTTGTAAAACTCGGCAATAACACCAAAATGGCAGTGATGGGAAAGGGAAGCATCAAGTTGCGAATTAACGGCACATGTCAGGTGATTACTGAAGTTTATTATTTATCAGAACTTCAAAATAATCTACTTAGGATCAGCCAGTTCCAAGGGAAAAATCTTGCTATTCTAATACAACATGGAGTATGCAAGATTTATCATGATATACGAGGGTTGATTATGCAGACTCAAATGTCTGCTAATCGGATGTTCATTCTTTTTGCTGTACTGGAAACGCAAGTGCAAGCTCAAGTTCAAATTCCTACTTCTGCATGCTTCAAAACCACATCCGAAGATCAAGCTGACTTGTGGCATCATAGATTTGGGCACTTAAATTTCAAAAGCTTCAAAACTTTGTCTTCTAAGAAGATGGTGAAGGGTATGTCTTCTCTTAATGCTTCATCTGAAATATGAATAGTATGTATGGTAGGCAAGCAACATCGAGAGGCCATTCCTAAGAAGAGTTTGTGGAGAGCTAATCAGAAGTTGCAACTCGTGCATGCCTACATCTGTGGTCCCATCACACCTGAATCAAATAGCCATAAGAGGTACATAATCACATTCATTGATGATTACCGTAGAAAATTGTGGACTTATTTGCTGAATCTCAAGTCAAAACCACTTTATATGTTCAGAAATTTTAAGAGTATGGTGGAAAAAGAAACTGGAAATGTTATATGTTGTCTTCGAACTGACCAAGGGGGAGAGTTTACCTCTCTTGAATTTAATGAGTATTGCAGCTCAAATGGTATTTCTAGACAGCTCACCACAGCCTACACCCCATAACAAAATGGGGTTGCAGAGCGAAAGAACCGGACGATCATGAACATGGTTCGATGTATGTTAACGGAGAAGCTTGTCCCTAAAGGAATTCTGGCCAGAAGCCGTCAACTAGACCGTTCACTTGCTCAATCGATGCCCTACTCTTGCTGTAAAAGATAAGATGCCAGAAGAAGCATGGAGTGTCCTCAAACCCTCAGTGGAACACTTTAGAGTGTTTGATTGCATTGGGCATGTGTATATCCCCAACAAACATAGGCAAAAACTTGACGATAAAAGTTTGCAATGTGTATTTTTGGGTTTAAGCCAGGAATCTAAAGCCTATAGAATGTATGATCCTGTGTCAAAAAAGGTTATTATAAGTAAGGGCGTGGTGTTTGAAGAAGACAAACAATGGGATTGGAGTAAAACAGCTGCAGGAGATAGTTGTGCCATTCTTGAATAGGGAGATGAAATGATATGCAAGAGCATGAAGAAGAGGAAGAGCAAGTTGAAAATGGTGCCAATGGCTCGGGTTCATCATCAAGTGAAGAAACTGAACACAATCCTTCAAGTCCAGCTCAAGAGAGGGTTAGAAGGGCACCAACTTGGATAGAAGATTATGTCAGTGGTGAGGGATTATCTGAAGAAGAAGAAAATAATTTGTTGATGTTTGCTGCCTCTAATGATCCTGTGACTTTCGAAGAAGTTGTCAAAAGCCCAAAGTGGAGAGAGGCAACGGACCTGGAAATCAAAGCCGTTGAGAAGAATTGGACTTGGGAGCTCACTACAATTCCAGCTGGAGCAAAAAAAAAAAAGGAATAAAATGGGTATTTAAGACCAAGCTAAATGAGAATGGGAAAGTGGATAAATTCAAAGCAAGGCTTGTCGCCAAAGGATACTCTCAACAGTTTGGGATAGACTACACTGAAGTTTTTGCACTTGTAGCTTGTTGGGACACCATTCGGATGATTCTAGCTCTTGCTGCTTGTAAAGGTTGGAGTATGTACCTGCTCGATCTAAAGAGTGCCTTCTTGCACGGAGAATTGAATGAAGTAGTTTTTGTTGAGCAACCTCAAGGCTATGAAGTAAAAGGAGAAGAAGACAAAGTTTATAGACTCAAGAAGGCCCTGTACGGACTCAAACAAGCACCTTGAGCTTGGCACGGTAAAATTGAGTCCTACTTCATGAAAGAAGGTTTTGAAAGATGTCCAAATGAACATACATTATTTACAAAAGCAAAAGGAGGGAAATTACTTATGGTAAGTGTGTATGTTGTGATCTCATTTTTACAGGGAATGATGAAGCAATGTTCAAAAATTTCAAAAGGTCGACGAAACAAGAGTTTGACACGTCTGATCTTGGGAGAATGAAATACTTTCTCAGTGTAGAAGTGGTGCAAAGCAGTGAAGGTATCTTCATCAACCAAAAGAAATATGCCAATGAAGTACTTGAAAGGTTCGGCATGGAGAATTGTAATCCGGTAAAAAATCCAATTGCACCAGGTTTTAAACTTGGAAAAGATGAAGACGGTGCTGGTGTTGATGCAACTGCTTACAAACAGATCGGAAGAGCGTCAATTGTGGGGAGTCTTATGTATATAACTGCCACCAGACCTGATTTAACTTATGTGGCGAGTTTAATCAGCAGATTCATGGAGAGGCCAACTGAGCTACATCAAGCAATTGTGAAAAGGGTTCTTGTTACTTAAAAGGAACTACAGAGTTGGGGATTTTTTACAAAAGAGGTGGAGAAGAGAAGTTGGTAGCCTATACAGATAGCGATTACGTGGGAGATATTGAAAAACGAAAGAATACATCAGGGTTCGTATTTTTGCTTTGTTCAGGTGTAGTAGCATGGTCCTCAAAGAAATAACCAGTGGTCACTCTCTCTACCACTGAAGCAGAATTTATAGCAGCTGCTTATTGCGCATGTCAAAGTGTGTGGATGCGTAGGATTCTTGAAAAGCTTGTTCATAAACAAGATAAGTTCATTGATATTTTTTGTGACAACAGCTCAGCAATTAAATTGTCGAAAACCCCAATTATGCATGGTAGAAGTAAACACATTGATGTTAGATTTCATTTTCTTCGTGATTTAACAAATGATGGGGTTGTTAAATTGGAGTATTGTGATTTAACAATCTTAGTTGTTGCTTCTGTTAGTAATGTTTTGATTTGTAGGACTTAGTTAAGATTTTTATTTATTTATAACAAATTGACTAGGTCTTTAGATAGGCCATCTGGTAGCTTGATTCTTCCAATTCTATTTTTGTGTAACGCTTATATAAAGCCATAGTATCTTTCATTGAATAATATCAAGCTTTGAACTTCCAATTTACTTGTATTGTTTGTTTGAAAGTTGAGAGTACAACAGTTCCCATGTATATATGTATATACAGGCTTGTAAATATAATTGAAACAATACCGAATTGAAGTGGGAAACTAATTAACGAGATAAAACCTAAATCATGGAAACGTTCCAAGAACAACAATGGAATTTCAAGTAATTTATTTATTATTTATTTATTTATTTATTTTTGGTGTGGTGAAGGTGAATTGAAGGGAAAAATCTTCATACCAAATTAAACAATTAGTCGAAACAATTGTATTTTCCAAGAGCCTGAATGACGTATAGTTGCATAAGGACAACAAGAAAAAAATTTTGGCACCCTAGGAGCACCGAAGATGTATTACTTTTTTGTCAATAAAAATTTTACATGTGTTCTCAAAGGCCTCAATTTAATAATAAATTTAGTTTCATAAATCTATGTATTAGTTTTAATTTTGTCAATAGGGCGGGTTATGATATTCTTAGAGCAGTATAGGAATTTAGTCACGACGCTAGAATCGTGAAATAAAAAGGAAGACAACTCTTTTTACCTTTGGTCCCCCCAACCACCATACCACCACCATCACCACCAAAGTGGCGGAGCCACTTGGTGGCCTTGGGGGCATTGCCCCCAATGAAGTTTACTTTCTTTTGGGTTTAAATAGTTAAATAGATAAATTAAAACTTAGTTTTGTGTTGAAATTCAAACAATAAAAACATTACAAAGTTATCAATGCTATTATCAAAATTTATTGTATGGAGTTATATACGTACATAAAGATAAATATATCCAGCGAAATTAATAATGGTACATTGCATGTAAGACAGTAGCATTAGTCTTTTACTTTTATAATATTTTGTTTTATGAAGGAAAAAACAAAGTAAACAAAATAAAATAATAAATCCCATCTTACTAGTTAAAGATTTACTACTGGCCGCCACTAAATTTTGCTTTTGGCTCCGCCCACCCACAAAGGGTGAAAAAACCAATAAATAAATATATTAAAAAAGAAAAGGAAGAAAATTCTTTTTTTTTTTTTTTGCCTTTCTTTCTTACCCCTCGCCCATATTCTTTCTTTCACCTCCCTCCGGGATGGGGTGGGACAGATCAGTAGGTTAGTCGAGAATAAAATTTGTAAATTTGAATTTTATCCTTCAGAACGATTGTTTTTGTTTACTTGATTAATAGAAAGGAAAAAAAATTTTTTTTGATGTTTTCATAAACAATCGGATAAAAATGGATATTATTTTTTATAGTGCAAGAACATGCATGAACTCTATATGCAGGATTGGAAGTTGAAACGAAGTTAGGAAATTAAACTAAATACTTATAAACCTAATTTAATATTTAAACATTGGACTAATAATTATCTAAATGGTAGTGATTTTCTAACACTCATGGTGATCTCCACGTGGCGTGCATACATGCATCCATATATCCCTGATTTGTATAATGGTCGCTTTACTTATATTTCTTCGTAACCATTAAAATTCAAGATGTTTTCTCATCCCCACATTCTTATCTTAATATTTTGATATTTTAAAAGTTTTTAAGGCTTAAGATAAAGTCTATAAAGATATATATATATATAGAGTAAATAATTCTTTTGAATATTTAAAACTATATATTTTTGCCTTTTTATTTCTTAACATATCAAGTACTATTAATTGTTGAGATAAGTACTAATTAGTTTCTTAATTCCGTGTATTAATTTTGAATCAGTTAACAATATTGACAAAATAATTCAAACTTAAAACTATAATTGTTTGGCCATATGGAGAAGTAATCATATAAACTAATTAAACTATCATGCATAAATGAGAATTGTAATGATGAATACGCGTCGGTTTTGACAGCGATGTCTATGTCAGCAACGCGTATTGTAAAGGTATACGCGTCGGTTGTTAGCCGACGCCTAAATTCTATTTTAAAAAAATAAATAAAATAAAATAAACAATAAGTGTCGGTTGTAGTGGTACAATAGGTGATACAACCGACGCCTAAAGTCAATTTAAAAAAAAAAGATAAATAAAACACATGTCCTAGTAATACCCACATAGTCCCTTCATAATTTCGTGAATTTCAAGGCCACAAGATGTAGAGAACACTCAAGAGTAACTGGCAACCAGCAGCATACAAAAGTCACCAAACATGTCAACCTTTCATAAATGCCCAATAGTGAAAACACTGTTTCAAGCTTACAAAAAATCAGTAAAAAATACAAAACCATAAAATTTAAAAGAGAAAAAAATTAACAGCAATAATAGCTAAAAACCCAGAACATTTCAAATATTCATCTCCTTTAGCATGCAAACAAAAAATCTGACACCATCTCATTTCATAATTCATTCTTGATTAGTGGTAGTAGGACTTTTGGCAATAGTACAACTCGACGTGCCGCCATGGACGGAGGAGGTACCGGAGATGCCCGACGTTCAGATTAAGCAGACCCAAAGGTTGCCAGACTTCCTCCAGAGCGTCAACTTGAAGTACGTAACAATGTAAATCAATCGAAGGTTCCAATCAGTTTGCATCTTGAGACGGAAAATCCCTCTTGAGAAGCTTTTGGTTGGTGTTAAAGAAGACCCTGAGTAGATAGTTGTAGGTCTTTGTTGCTGGGCTGATGTTGCCTTTAATGCTAGAAAAATGAGAAAACAGAGAAAAGCAGCCATTGAAGGAGACAATTTCTCCATTTGTTTTTCTTTTCTTTCTGAGATTTCAGCTGGCTTTCTTTTTCTATTTATAAGTAAAGGAATAAAGTGCCATATGTAGAACTCGATATTGTTCAAGAGGACCACATTGACTGATTGCAATCAATGGTTATCAAGATTACCGGATTTTTCTGTGAAGAAGATGAAGTGGGATTCACAAATAAAGCTCTAGAGAGAGAAAGAGAGGGGAGAGAGAGAGAGGAGGGAGGGAGAGGCGTGTATGTAAAAAAGGGATGAGATGTAGTGCTGAGGTGATTGAGTGATTGCCATTGATTTTACTGGTAAATATATGGAAAATATATCAAATGCTTCTATACAAAAGAACAGGCGTCAGTTCCTCTTGAGGGACTGGCGCCCATTCTTGAAAAATTCAAAATTCAAGGAACCAACACTTATTGTGTTTTCAGCTCTTCGAGAATAGCATAAGGGTGGAAGACAATTAAAAAAAGAAAAGGAACCGACGCATCTTTACTAATACACTTCGGTTCCTAGAGGAACTGACGTGTATTGCACCATAATGGGTGTCAGTTGCGAGCCCATTGTTGAAACAACCCACAATTGACGCCTATAGTAGTTCCATTATTTTTACAATTGCCACCGCGTGTGTTTTGTGCGTCAATTTTCCCAACAACCGACGTGTATGTCTATTTTTTTGTCACTACAAGAAACAGGAACTATAGTGGCAATATTTTGCGACAATGTCAGATATCGTTGCAATAGCGTTGGCTATAACGGCGATTTTAAGTCGCCACAGTAGTCATCACCCTGTACCGGCGATATCATAATGTTGTCGCTGTAAGATGTATCTACAGTGACGACAAGTGATGTCGCCACTGTATATTGGTATCTATAGCGGCGACGTGTAAAAGTTGCGCTATATTTCTTGATCTAAAACGACCACTCATAAACGTCGTCTTTATATGATTGACGGGAAAATTTCCCGCCTTTGTTCTTGTATTTAGCGACGGAAAATCATTGTTATACGAAAGATATTTGTCACTATAGTTATAATAATCTATATAATATATATTATAAAATCAAGGTAATAACTAAATGTTAAGTTAGTCCAGTTGGTGAAGTACTAACATTCAAGGTGGTGGGTTCGACTCCTCACATGGGCAAACAATATTTAATTAAATATAGATGGAAAATGATTGGGCTATGGGACTGGGGCGGGTTGGGTCAGGTTGGGTTAAAAATTTTTTTAATGACCAAAACCTATTGATCATGCGTTTTTAATGACCAAAACTCATCGATCATACAACTGCGACTGCATCACCGCTATTGGGTGGCTCTTAGATTGCGGCAACAAAAGTCGTCGCTATGGATCTACTACTACAGGTTTTTAGCCGCGACATTTGCGGGCGACTTTGTCACTGCTATCACACATTTGCGGCGATATATACACATTTTGCGGCGACGTGAGTCGCAGCTATTGGGCTTCTTTCTTGTAGTGTGTCCAATTCTGTAATAGTGCTAATTAGTTTCTTAATTCCATGTATTAGTTTTGAATCAGTTAACAATACTGACAAAATAATTCATACTTAAAACTGTAACTGTTTGGCCATATGGAGAAGTAATAATCATATAAACTAATTAAACTATCATACATAAATGAGAATTTTTGTTTTTAAAAGAATTAAGATTAATTAAAAAAAAAGTAATCAAAACTCGAACCGGTTAAAATTATAGTGGATAAATTCACCTATGCATAAAAAATTGTAAAACAAAAAAATAAAAAATGAAAAAAAAAAATCTCAAAAACTAAGACAACAAGTACAGAAATAAAATGTGGAGAAAATATTATTCTACGTATTACAACGCACAACTATTGAATTAAAAAAAAATATTTTCTCTCTTACATTACTAAAAATAAAGAATAATTATTGACATGTTACTAAATTCTTTTACTATTTTTTTCCAATTATACGTGAAAGTTAGAAGTTGGAGTAAGGCCATAAGCCCCGGAAAAAATTCAAGTATTCTAAAAGTACCATAATATGATATTCCAAGCTAATAAAGAATCTACACATGGGTTCTTGGACCCTATTTTTAGTACTCTTGAATCTATGTGTAGATTGTTAGTTAATCTAGAGTGCCCTGATTAGGATACTCCTACTAGATATTTTCTCCAAAATCCCCCCCTTTCTCCTTATGAATAACTCTCTTCTTGTACTTATCTTTTTGAATTTCAATAAAAAGGTAGAAGTTAGGGTTACTCCCAACCCGCCCCCCTCCCCATGGGGTTAAGGTAGAGGCTTAACAAACCCTACCAAGGCCTTTATGGTGTTTTCCTTAATATATAATTAAAAAAAAATGTACATGGAAGTTCCTCTTTTATGAACCGATGATGTTATTGAATCGAATTTGGATGATTAATTAATGGCATGATTGATGTAAACAAATATGTACGGAAAAAATGAGCAACTCTATATTTCCCATTTCAAAGATGAATTAAAGATTAGTTGTTAATTTATGATCTCTTCTAATGCGACGCTACAAAAATTTCATAAACGTGGACATTTTGGTAAATGGCATTCTAAAAATGGACAATGAAGAGGTAATCAACTAGAGAGTAATTAAATTTGCATAAAAGATGGGATAAAAAGTTTGACAAAATAAACATGTGACTCATGTGATTTATTATTGAGTGATATATGATAATATGATATGTCGTTGAAAAATAGAATGACCATATGTATCAATTTTGTTAAATTTTTTGTATACTTTTTTGTTCAAATAGCACACCTCTTTTCTAGATATGTCTGAACTGAAAGGGAAAAATAGTCATACCGAAATCGAGGATGACACTGAATTTTGTCTTGATTATTCTACGGATCGGTTACAATTGAGCGGTGGCCGGTTCTAGAGGTAATGACAATTCATAAACGACTAGTCAACAGAAACAAAATTCAAGAGAGATGATAGTTCAGAAAGTCCCCTTAATTGGCACGAAGAGATTGGCATAAGGGAAGAAAAGTAAAACTGAAGTAGCTGCCCCCTGCCACCCCAACACCCACCCAAAAAAAGGGCATATTTTCATCATAATATTTCATTTCTTAATAGTTTCTCTTATAGCTAATGAGGCCTTAGCAAATTTTCTAAGGAGATTGGAGGCCATAGTCCATTTAATTAGAAGTTAAAGTTTCACATTCGATTCTCCTTATGTTTGGGGGGAGGGGGGTTCCACAATTAATTGTGGTTTGTAATCCTCAATATAGAGGTTTGTCTGGTTGATTTATTTGCGTTGTGTTTCAGTAGGCATAATATTATCTGTTAGATAGTGATGTTGTATAATATTATCGGCTAATGTGAGTATATTGCCATTTTCAGAAAGCACACCAACAGATGATATGATGTCATACTATTTGTTTAAAACATGTCAAACCATTTGTTTAGTATCGTAACGGTATCAGTCATCTAGTGCTTGATTAAAATCACGATTTTGGATCCGTTTTAAAAATGAAATTTTTGCATCTACTGAAGTATTAAACTACCAATGAGCTTAAACTGAATATATGCACGACCAGAATGCTGACTAAAGTTTAGAAATACATTTGCCAAACGGGGAAATAAAGGTGATCATCTTAGGGCCCATTTTGGTAAATCGGTTATTAATTGGTTCCATAATAATAATAATAATAATAATGATGATAATAATAATAAACTAGAAATAAATTATTGTAATTGGATGCAAAATGATGTGGATTTCTAGCTCTAGCATTACCCATATTTCGTATATTTCATTGATCTCATGAGATTGACAAGTGTCAAATAAAATAGGTAACACGTGATTAGAAAAGTACAAGTATTTCTTTTATATATAAATAAATGGAACTAAATTAGTTTCCCAAACCGACCATTTTCAGACGTTACCTCTCCTCCCCTCTGTTTATCTATTTCTAATCTTCTAGACTTTCACCAACTCCATCGTCATTATTTATTGGGTAATTGCAGAAAAGCTTCCCAACATTTATATTCATTTGCACTTTCATCTTCCACCTTTAAATATAGACCAAAAGGCTTCCCAACCTTTTAAAAATTGGTACGACTCATCCAAATACATAATATTTTTTAATTAAAACTTTAGGCTCTATTTGACAGTCAATTAAATCATATGCTATTATAATTGAAACTATATTTTAAATCGACAACATACATGAGTATAAAAAAGTGACACGTATACACCCGAAAAAAAAATGTGTGCAAAAAGAAAAGATTTCAAATTGAAAGTTTCACATAAATTTTTTTTTAATTATTATGAACGAATATTACTTCCATGTACTCTTACACAGGGGCGGAGACAGAATTTGTACTCAGTGGGTGCGAAACAGGAAAAGTATAATTTTAAAATAGCGATGAATATAATTTACCAATTTTTTAGAATTGTTTCCTATGATTTTTCATACTTTGATCGTATGATGGCCTCATTTTCAATTTCCTAGGATACATTTTTTCAACATATTAAATGATGTAATACACTAATTCACCAAAGCAAGTAAGCAAGCCATACATAAAATAAGGAAAAATCGAAGCAAAAAAACCAAGATACCCGTCTATCATCCTTTGTCCTAAACACCAAAAGCCTAAAGCACTTAAGAATAGCCATAAATAGAAGAATATACGAGAAAAATGGAGAATCTAAGCGTTAGTGCCGCCGTTCATGGGTCACAGTTGCCGGTAATTCATCTCTACAGGGTTGAATGTTAAAATTTCATTAGACTTCCACCACAAAAATTGTCGAAAGCTTTTCTTCCTATCCTATTTGGGATGTCTAACACTTTTCTTGAGAAATTGGGCTTCAATTTAATTATTGAAATGGATAATATGGCAGACATGAGATGTATGTGAGTATTTAGGTAATTAGGTTAAGTTATTATCTATTGGTCTTGAGTAATGAACTGAGTTAAATATTCTTTTGGGTTTTAATTTGGAAGCAAACAAATTTATTTATTTATTATTAATTTTTTCCCTAAAGTTCAGTGGGTGCAATTGCACCCACGGGTGATAATGTAAGTCCGTCCTTGGCTCCCTGCTCTTACATGACATAAATTTAAAATTTAATTTTAAGTATAAAAGGAATTGATCACCAAACGAATCCTAAGTTTTTAATTAAAAAAATCATGCATTTGAATGAATCACACCAATTCCAAACAGATCAGCCCCTTTTTTTCAAGAAAATTTCTAATACTCTATGAGTACTGAACACTCGATACTCTTATTCAATGAAAAACATACATGTATATTTAGGGCCTCAAATTAATTATCAAATTGGGACCTTTGCATTCACATGTTAGTTTTTTATTCTACCATGGAGGATGAGTACCCCTTTTTCATGCAGTTACCAACCGGCCTTAGTTGACATTATGTGTATACGTTGGTTGGTTCTAATAATAATAATTTAATTTAATTTAATAACATTAAATTAAACAAAGCTGGGCCTAGGATAAAGTTTTGTCATTATATGCTTCTTCCTATTTTTCATTTCGTAGGTTGACTATGGGAAAATTATTTTATTCTTTTAAAATAAAATAAACTACTATTCCAATGTGGTCATAATTAGCTGTGTTTGGTCATTTATCACGCAAGGTTCAAAGCAGTAACAACAAATTTGTAATATAAAAACAAATAAATTAATGTAACAAAGACATGAGATAAAGGCATGCAATTTCATTAGAAGATTCTTGGAATCTTCCCAAATTCTATGAAAATTTATCAAAATTAATTATTCCACTTTTATGAAGTCTTTAAACGGATATATCTTTTTCTTGATTCTGTATAAGAATAGTTAAAAGTCAATAGTCAATTTTGAATTGTACAAGTCGGTAATAATTATTACACATTATTAAACGAAGGAAAGAGATAATTTATTTTCCAGAAAATAACCGTCATATATGGTCAAGTTTGTCCAAAATGTATGTGAAAGTTGCTCACAATGAACTTGTATATATAAGGTATAACTCTATTAATTTCTTATTTCTTAAAAAAAAAAAAACTCTATTAATTTTTGCACAAATATCAAAATATAAGATTTCATAAGATAGTGTCACGTGCGCAACTCGTAGGTAGGGGCGGAGCCAACTATCAATATCGGGGTGTGCCGAATATGCAGATTAATATTAATTTGTATATTATTTTTTTTACAATTATTTATATGGTCAAAAATGTTTTTTTT